>JAJMBA010000079.1:0-35677 GCA_030565205.1 Williopsis galapagoensis
TTGCCGACCCACAAGACCATTGATTGGCATAGCCTCAAGTACACCTCCACTATGCTACTATCCTGTCGCTTGAAGCTAGTTGTTCAGCTCGAGATATCAAAATTTGATATATTTGTAGGGTTAGAAATGCCAATGGCTTGTGTATCTCCGTTATGTCTTGAATCTAACCCTTTTAGGCAATTATCAATTTAGGTAATATCCGCGAAGTTTTGAACTTACTTTTGATAAACTTATTCTCTCTTAAAGAGGTAAGCTTCCTTCCTACATATCATAAATTCAATTATATTTATTACTTTGAATAATATAGTTTAGTTGTGATTAGGGAACAGAACATGCACACGGGTGAGACTTTTTGATTGGGCAAGATCTTGTTGAAAGTGATAGTTGGCATCCATCTCCGAACTGACCTCGGCCTGCCACAGTTTTGTTTTTGGCCGGCCCAGCGGCCAGCCCAACCAATGGGTGGAACGGCCCGACGCAGGGCAGATGGCGGCTACATTTAGGCTAGAAGAGTACAATCGGATCGACATCGGACCATCGGACTCAAGCACATCTGACTCCAGACTTAATACGTGGTCAGTTATCCCAGAGTCTTTTCTTTTGAGATTTTTCAATTTATGGCACATAATAGATATATTTTTTTGCAATTTTCACAATCAAGAATAAATTGGAAGGAAGAGAAAAAGAAGTTTAGTTTCAACAGAAAAGCTTCATAATATCATTTTCATTATTCTAGCTGAAAAAAAAAGTTCTTCTAAAGGGTCAAAACTTATCATTCTAAAAAGAAATCCTTTCCAAGTAATAGTTTAATATCA
Source organism: Williopsis galapagoensis (assembly GCA_030565205.1). Lineage (NCBI taxonomy): Eukaryota > Fungi > Ascomycota > Saccharomycetes > Phaffomycetales > Wickerhamomycetaceae > Williopsis > Williopsis galapagoensis. The sequence goes on from JAJMBA010000079.1 coordinate 816, forward strand.
TTCCGGTATTAATCTAGAACCAAAAATCCTTAAATAAAAATCCATCCAATGCAAAAAGAGGACAGCAGTTGAGAAGCAGTTCAAAACATCTTGACACCATATTTGACACCTCGACACCAAGAAATCTCTTGGAAGTGTTTGGAGAGAACGTACTTGGGAGTTGAAAAGATTTTTGAAATGTGTTATATATATTAGCCTTATACTCTAGATTATTGAAAACTATATTGACCATTGCTGAGTATGAGGTTATTCACAGCTATATACTATTGTACTATCGGACGCGGACAGCTATTTTGCCTCTACCTGTCCGACCTCCGCAAAAATCACCACGGACAGCCTGCTGCCCGTGCCATCCCTAAGTACTTATATAGTAAGAGCATGTGACCTATGAACCTCCAACATTGGACTATTCTGGGCGAAATATATCTCTTCCTCCTCCAGGAGAAGAGGTTATAGCCTATATTAATACACAATTCCAGAATCACTCTAATAAGAGCAAGGCAGTAAGACTTGTTCACTCTAATAAAAGTTTGTACTTAGTCCGCTCTGCGATCGAGATAGTTCAACGAAAACCGAAAGAGAGGCTCCGCGAGAGGAGCTGGCTTATTACTGGCAATTGCTGAGGATATACCCTGTACCAGGTAGCAATACGCCAGGGGTTCACAGAGATACTATGTTTATAGATCAATCAAATGATAGTAAGCCCTATTCACTCACCAAAGAATTACTACTCAGATGTATAACGTATTACATAGATGGCATACCGTAGGGACCTGACGTCACAACTCACGACACATTGAAAATCTTTCATAAAGAGAAGAAGATTCAAGTCTGAAGATTTTGACTGATGTGATGAAAAGTTGTTCATAATTTGATGCCTTTTTAGTGTCTGAATGGAATGTGATGCTAATATATAGAGTGTGATGGAGAGTGAAATCTTGTAGACCAGCTGGCCAAAGACGAGAAACCGATATGAAAAGCAAAAGACTCCTCCCGGCAAAGGCCTGGATCTTTTCATTGTAAAATCATATATGCATAATGCAACATCTTGTTTCAACTCGATCCATTTGTGTAGTAGACTCCATAGCGACTTAATGAAAAGCTTTTGATCTCTAACTTAAAGCTTTTTTGACAAGTACGAACCCGACAAGATTAGATCCGTGAAAATTTTTACCTAGTACAAGCATAGAACTTATGAGTTATAACAGAGCTAGGTGTTAAAACTTAGGAAATAAGCTCAACCCCCTGGACATTGACATTGGGTTCAGCGTCTGAATTATCTTGCATTACCCCGTTCGGCTGGGGTGCCAATAATGTTTTTAAACGGATTTTTGAGACTATGACGTCATACCCAATAAACCGCAGATTGTTCGTACACTCCACAGTCTCTCGTGCTGACTAAGTTACCAAAACAGAGGAATCTGTTAGTAAACTATATCTACATCTTGTATCAAGATTCAAAACAGTTTACAAAATCATATTGACTGAAATTAACAACTGGAGAGCTTGCACAATGACAGTCAACTCTCAAACGTTCTCAACATGCTCGATAGATGCACGCTTTGCCTTGGTATAATCCTCCACATTAGGCAAACCTTCAACTTTATCACCAAACACTTCAGCAACTTCCTCCAATGTGAAACCAGATGTCTCAGGGTAGAAAAAGAAGATAATGAGCACCTCAACGGCAAGAACACAACAGTAAACAATGTAATACTTCCATTCGATGGCATCCATGGCAATTGGGTTGACGAATGAGTTGAAAACCAAAATGATTTGCATCCAGAATTGGAAAATGTTGATACCCTTTGATCTATGGGAATATGGCAAGATCTCAGTGACATAGAGATATGGCAACCCGTTCAACCCAATATCGTAAGAGAAGTAATAGAAGAAAATCATAGCAAGAACACCTTTGGCAAGCGATTTGTCCTCAAAGTTTCTCTGTTGGTTGATGGCTGATAAGATTGTCCAAATGACGTAACAAGTCATCATACCAATGACACAAGACAAGAACATCGTTCTTCTCTTGAAATAACCAGACACTGTACAGAAGGCAACAGAAACAACCAAGTTGAACAACATCAAACACATATTAATCAATAATTGTTCAGATGTGTCGGTGATACCAATAGAATCCAAAACCTTGTTCAAATAGTATGAGACCAAACCATTACCAGATAATTGCATGAAAGTTGCAGTGAAAACAACGAGGAATAATCTCTTTCTGTAACTCTTTCTCTGGACAAAATCTTTGTAACTTGCAGTTGATCCAGCGGCTCTCTCATTTGCGAGAGCAGCCTCAATCTCTTTCAATTCAAAATCAACAAATTTGGTTGCAGCTGGTGAAGTAGAACCACCGGCATGATATTTCACCAAGAGTTCTCTTGCTTGATCAATCTTACCCTTGGCAACAAGGAAACGTGGTGACTCTGGAACCCAATACAAAAGAGCCAATTGGACAACTGGGAAAAAACCTTGTAAATAAGATGGGATTCTCCATGCCCAGTTACTACTGATATTTCTTGTACCGTAAGTGACAATAGCGGCGATGAACGCACCCAAATACCAACACAAGTTGTAAGCAAATGTACTGACCTCTCTATGAGTTGGATAAGCTAATTCAGAAATCAATGTTGGAGAGCCAACAGTTGCAATACCGGAACCAGCACCAATGATGAAACGGGCACACAAGAAGAATGCATAATTTGTTGATAAACCTTGCAAGATAGCACCAAGAAGACCCAATGCTTGACCAACGATAATAACGAAATGTCTTCCGTATCTATCACAAAGCCATGGAGCAATGAAGAACACAGAGATACAACCAAAGATAGGAGCAGCACTTAAAGCACCAAGAATATGACCAGTTGGATTACCCATATAGTTTCTCCAACGTTCCAAAGATTGCAAACCGTTCAACATGGAACCATCAAAACCATTATTGGTTGAGGTCAGGGTGATGACAAAGATGTAGAAACTCAAGTTACGCAAATGCGGAACCTTATAGAAAGGTCTTGTCTCTGGGATAAGATCCTTAATGTTCTCAACACCGTTGATACTTGACTGAACATCGGTATGAGCTGTGTCGGTGACACCAAGCTTGATATTTTCTTTATCACTGGAAATGTTTGAAGACATTATTGTTTTGGTGATAGTGAATTCAAATCCCTTGTGCATAAATCATGATGGGGAGTTAAGGATTAATCTCTATTCATATACTACAGTCAACCCCGATGTCGATTATCGATCAAAAATTGTGGGGTGTGCGTCGATCGGGAGATTGCTACAGGTGTTCACCTTTCTGAAGGGGCGTAGATTGTATCTTGTTTAGGCAGAGTCATAATCCTTGAGCGCCAAGAGAGCGGTTGTGACTGGGAGAACACCGAGAAACTGTAAAATCCCCCGCCTTTTGTGATGCAATGATCACTAGCCTATCGAGTCGTGTAAAAATAATGGACAAATACGGATTGGGATGGTTGGTGGGGTTCAAAGCGACAGAGTTTAGACTATATTGGAAGGAAAATACTAGCTATCGACAGCATGACACTTGTCAATACTACATTCAATAGAAATCACATGTATATTTTCCAACAAGTGGTCATGTCTATCGAAATGTCATGATGATATGAAGGGAAAGCAAACCACCCCACCAAGGGCCGGATATCGGTCCTAAATTGTAGGGTCTTTACAGCTGCTTGGGACAAAAGTGGCTTTTTTTTGTTTTTAGTCATGAGGTGATTTATCCTTGCATATTATCTGCCGAGTTCCGAGGTTGGCGATGATCATTGATTATCGCTGATTATCACTAGCAACCCGGAACTGAGTGGAGGGTGTTCCAGGCGGAGGGGGGGCCATTACTATACAACTATTGTATCTGTCCCCGTGGGGAAACACTTCATAGCCGCCCTGTTTGAGCACCAGACTCCAGGACCCAACACCTCGAGAACCTTATGATCCTCCCCTCAACGCGTGCTGTAAACCCTCTCCGGGGAAATCTGGGGTGCATGTGTCCCCCGCCGCTGTGCTCGGGCCAGGGTTCGGGCGAATGGAGAGGGAAATAGGCAATAACACCCTCATTGAGCCCTCTGGATATAGACGGGAGGCTGTTCTCCGATACCACATAGCCTATTGTTGGATCTTTGCCAAGAGAGCACCGGAAATGGAACCATCAGGCGGTGCTGGTGTTGCCCCACAGTTCGTTATTGAGGATACAGTGTTACACCTGTAACCATTTTTGTGGGTATCGATGAATATCCGATCTTTTCTGATTCTATCTTGACGATCTCTATAAAATGCCCCCAATTCTTCAAAATCCACCTCGTTTCGAGTCCCATACCTTACTAGGAAGAAAAGGGAAAGAACGAAAATGTCCACAGGTTTTTTGAAAGTTAAAGGAACAAAGATTGTCGATGAGAACGACACACCAATCGTTTTGAAGGGTACTGCCACTGGTGGCCATCTGAACATGGAGAACTTTATCACCGGTTACCCAGGCCATGAAACTGAGCATAAGAAGGTTTTGAAGTCCAAGATGGGTGAGGAGAAGTTCAACTTTTTCTTTGAAAAGTTCTACGATTATTTCTGGACCGAGAAGGATGCTATTTTCTACAAGGAGGAATTGAAGTTCAACTGTCTAAGAATCCCTTTCAACTATAGACACTTCTTGGATGATGAAGGTGATTTATTCAAGGTCAACCCAAAGGGGTTCGAATTGTTGGATAAGCAAGTTGAAACTTCTGCAAAGCATGGTATCTACACCATCCTTGATCTTCATGCAGTCCCTGGTGGACAAAACCAAGATTGGCACAGTGATTCCGGTATTCATAAGGCCTTATTCTGGGAATTTAAGGTTTTCCAAGATGCTATTGCTAATTTGTGGGTCGAGATTGCCAAATATTACAAGGATAACAAATGGGTTGCAGGTTACAATCCATTGAACGAGCCAGCTGTTGCTGACCATTCCAAGTTGTACAATTACTATGCCGTGTTGGACAAGAAGATTAGAGCTGTTGATCCTAATCATATTTTGTTCCTTGATGGTAACACCTATGCTATGGATTTCAGACAGTTCCCAGAACCATTACCAAACAGTGTTTATTCCATCCATGACTATTCAGTCTTTGGTTTCCCAAACCCTGAGAAGACATTGTACAAAGGTACTGATGAAGAGATTGCAAAGACCAAGCAACAATATCAGAGAAAGATTGAGTATCAAATCACTCATAAAGTTCCAGTCTGGAATGGTGAGTTTGGTCCTGTCTATGCCTCCAAGGAAAGAGGCGACGAAAATGTCGAAGCCATCAACGCTGCTCGTTACAATCTTTTGAAAGATCAATTGGAGGTTTATAAACATGGAGATCCTTCCGGTGATGGTGCTGCTATCTCATGGTCAATTTGGTTGTATAAGGATATTGGTTACCAAGGCTTGACCTATGTTGATCCAGACTCCAAGTTTTATAAAGTCCTGGGTGAGTACTTGATTGAGAAGAAGAAACTTGGTTTGGATAGATGGGGTGCTGATATCTCACCGGAGTATGCTCAGTACTATGATGCATTGGAAAAACACTTCGCGGATGTAATCCCTGAGAAGTATCACAAGGGCCTTTATCCACATGCCTGGACTTTGAAGGATTATCTTGCCCGTGCCACCAGAGACACCTTGTTATCTCAATACTTCCAACATGTGTATGCTGAGTTGTTGGCCAAGTTGAGTCTCGAGGAGTTGGATGAGTTGGCTGGATCTTTCAAGATTGAGAATGTGAAGAAGAGAGAGGAGCTCAATGCCATCTTGAGAGAGTACTAGAGGTACTAAGTACTTCATTCTTTTAGTATAACACTCCGATAAATCCATAGATTGCCTGTTTGGGCTATTATTGCGAAAATATATTTTGTAGTTGCCGCCAGAGTGCGACATTCTGCTGCTGTTTCGCCACTTGAGCTGACCCCAGTTGCCGTTTCTGGTCCAGGCCGTGAAATCGGCGTAAAAAAAGGCGGGAAAGAAAGGAGGCAGGACAGATTATATGGGTTGGTTTTGTTTCCCGGAGACGAACGTGTATCACCATCAGAAGACACACAACGACTGCTTGTACGGACCACAACACCTAGCAGACCATACATAATCCCAATCGAATGACAACCTACGAGAAAATTGTCAAGGTACGTCCCTCTCCTCCTCAATTGGCCTTCCCGTCACTGCCGAACTTTCCATATCACCGTTCTCAATTACTAACAACACTAATTATAGGGTGCCACTAAGATAAAAGTATGTCCTTTTTTCCCATCCTCCATCGGTTTTATTGCTCAAGTCCATATACTAACAATCCATTCTAGGTGGCAATTCCTAAATCCAAATATGTCGAACCGATCCTTTTGGCCTCTTCCAACAAACGTGACCTCGACGAAGTTATGAGCTTGTTAGGTCTCAGAATACATGAAAACACATGGTCAATCATTTTCAAGGCATTGCTTGTCATTCACACCCTCATTAGAGAAGGTGAGAAAGATGCTACATTGAAGTACTTGTCCAGAAATACCAGAATGTTGAACGTTGACCACATAAGAGGGGTTAAATCAGGTGAGATCAAGAGTTTGATGCGTTATTCCAAATACCTTATCATCAGAACAAAGGAGTTCAGATCAACTGAAATTGATTACATCAGGGATGAACAATTGACCAAACCAAAAGATGCTGGTATCCTGAAGAGTCTTGGAGTTGAAAGAGGTTTATTGCGTCATGTTGAAAGTGTTGAAAGACAGATCAAAGCATTGTTGAACTGTAGATTCATAGAATCCGAGATCAACAACGACATCGTTCTCCAATGCTTCCAATTCCTTGTCAGTGACTTGATGTCGTTGTTCCATGTCTTGAACGATGGTGTTATCAACATCTTGGAACATTATTTCGAAATGTCCAAAGTTGACGCTGAAAGGGCTTTGAAGATTTATCAAACATTTGCCGAGCAAACAACCGAAGTTGTCAATTATTTGAAGGTTGCTAAGCATTTGGAATATGCAACTAAGACACATGTTCCAACAATCAAGCATGCTCCATTGTCATTGGGTGATAAGTTGGAGGATTACTTGAATGATCCAGAGTTTGAAACTAATAGATCTCAATACCTTGCAGAGAGGGATTACAAGAAGAGCGGATCCATTTTTCCTCAGCAGCAGGCTCAACAACTTCAACCATTGCAACAACCATTGCAACAACAACAGCAAGTTCAACCTTCAGCAACATCTCAACCAATCGCTAACCCTTGGGCTCAACAATTGGGTCAGATTTCATTACAACCATTGCAAATCCAATACACTCAACCACTTCAACCTCAATTCACTAACAACCCTTTCCTTGCACAAGCTTATACTCAACAACAACAACAACAACAACAGCAGCAGCAACAACAACAACAAGTAGCAGCAGCAGCAGCAGCAGCAGCACCACCACCACCACAACAACAAAGTCAACCTCAAAATACAATGCAAAACTTTCCATTACAGAATGGTCAAACTGGATCATTCAGTTCTGTTCCAGCCAATTCGATAATTCCTTCCCACACTGGTGTTGGATTTGGAGGTTATACACCATTACCAGCGTTACCACAGAAAACATCTGGTAATCCATTCTTCCAACAACAACAATTACCACCACAGCAACAACAACAACAACAGAAGGAAACTCAACCACCAAGACTTGTTGCATCCAAAACCGGAACTAATCCATTCTCATTGAATTACAAAACCACCAACCTCTCCGCCATCTCTGAACAGTCGTCTCTTCAACCACAGCACACCAATAATCCATTTTCTGAGAAACCACAGCAACTTACCCAACAACATACATCCAGTACCAATCCATTCCAAACCGGAGCTGGTCAACAATCACAACGCTCAGCTACTATTGGAGGATATGAGAACCTTCCTACTAATCCTGTATTCCCACAGACTATTCAAGAACAACGTATGAACCAATTTAATCAACAAGCAAATTGGGAATTACAACAACAGGTTAATCTACAAAGAACGCATACTGGTCAGTATGTTCCTCCACAACAACAGTTCCAACAGCAGCAACAACAGCAACAACAGCAGTATGGGCTTTACGGTGGACCTAGCCTGATCTGAAGGAGTGTGTAATATTAGAATATCGCCTAGCATGAATATTGTCGTAGCAGTGCTTCGGTATGGTTGTTGTCCCGGTTACGGCCCAGAAAATGTTCCGGGCCGGCCCGCACAATCTTTCGATTCCCAATCGACAAAAGGCACTTTGGTTGTATTTTTTGTGCTGATAAAGAAATAATTCGTATGAGATAGGGCGCAATAGGGCTTCGGAGTGGGTATTGTCACACAAGAGACCACAGCACACATGATGGCAAAGAAACGGAAAGCCAGTGAGGTATCCGTCAAGGATGAATTCTCTCCAGAGAGTGGAGACTCGATACCGGGCCATATGTCCGCTGCAACTAATGGATCAACAAGACCTTCTTCCAGTATAGTGGGGATCTCACGGACGATTGCCGCTTGTCAGCGGTGTAGACAGAAGAAGACCAAGTGTGACCAAGAATTCCCAAGCTGTGCACGCTGCACCAAAGCCGGTGCCACTTGTGTTGGGTTGGACCCTGCCACCGGACGTCAAGTACCCAGATCGTATGTGACTGCTTTGGAGGATAGAATTGGACATTTACAAGAATTGTTGAAACAACATGGAATCAACCCAGATGATGATACTCAGAGTCAACCACAAAGCATGATCCCTTCACCACAAGATCACGCTCGCCATTCACCTGTCTCTGTTGCATCGATAAATTCTGGCAAGTCCCAACCACCAAAAGATTCAATCGGTACAACTTTGAAGTTATCCGTCCCATCTACGAGCACGTCGAGCTTATCATTCTACTTAGGTGACTCTTCCGGGATATCATTTGCTAAATTGTTATTCACAGCCGTCAACTTCCATCCTAGCTCAATCACAGAGAATAATTCAATCACTACAATGGTTCCAACTTCAGGAGATGCACCACAATTCATTACAACGGAATTACCATCCAAACAGAATGCAGAGTTTCTTGTGAAGTCATATTTCGAACAAGCAAACACACAACTTCCAATCGTGCATAGAGAGGCATTCATTGATAATTATTTCAAACCAATTTATGGAAATCTGTCACCCAATGTCAAATTGGCTTCAAACTATACCAAGATGAATCTTGATACTTCTCCAATCGCGGAGACTGATACTTGGTTCTATCATTACCGAGTTAAATCCCTCGGTGCATACACGATGAAAGATGTTCCAGAACGTTTCCATAAACCATTGTTCTTCATGCATATGATCTTTGCTATCTCATCATCCATCAACTTACTTCGTTATGATCCAGAGATTTCAAATTCTTATCGTTTACAGGCCATGGTGTTTGTTGATACGATCTATTCATCAGAAGATAGACTTGAATGTCTCCAAGGGTTATTGTTGATGACACTTTTCTCAATTATGAGACCATCAAACCCAGGTGTCTGGTACATCTTGGGAACCACCTTGAGACTGGTTGTTGATTTGGGATTACACACAGAGAAGCTGAACAGCCAATTCTCACCATACATCAAAGATCTGAGAAGAAGGTTATTCTGGTGTGCTTATTCATTGGATCGTCAAGTTTGTGTTTATCTTGGCCGTCCTTTTGGTATCCCAGAGGAGAGTGTCTCTACGAAATTCCCTGTTGAATTGGATGATTGTCTGATTAACGTGGGGGAAGCGCAAGAATATACTGGATCATCAAACTCATTGCCAACTTACAAGACGATATCGCTCAATTTCTTCAAGTTGAGAAGAATCCAGGCTGAGATTTTGGAAGTTTTATACTTCACCAGTTCGACATTACCACGATTCTACAATAATCTCAATGATTGGAAACAAAAGATTGATAGTCAATTGGAACACTGGTTCAGAACTATACCATTGAAAACATCAAGAAAATGCAATTGTGATTTCAATTTCGAATTTTTCAAACTGAACTATTATCATACCAAAATGTTGTTATTCGGAGTCACACCAAAGAACCCAAGACCAAACAACAGTACTTTAAAGATTATCTTCGATTCATCAAAGGGAATCATCAACTGTTATTCAGAATTATTCAAAGCCAAGGCTATCAACTATACATGGTCCGCTGTTCATAATCTATTCATGGCTGGTACTTCATTCTTTTATGCGATCTACAATTCTCCAGAGACTTTGATCGAATTGCAAGAGTTTGACGCTTTGACCAGGGTTGTGTTGGATGTTTTGAATTCGTTGGTGAAATCATGTGAAGCTGCCTCTCCATGTGTTGAAATTTTTGAAATTTTGAGTCTTGCTATGATTAGATTGAAATTCGAAGCTCAAAACCATTCAAACATCGGTGAATCATTAGCCGTTTCCGAATTGGACGATATTGACAAATTCTTTGAACAATTGAACCAAAAGACTCCAAGTGATTATGGTGATGTCTTCAAAGATTTGAAACAACCAACACCACTCAATCCAACAAACACCGTGCCAATGATGGCCAGACTCTCAGAGAGTACTGATTTTGAAGTTGCAGATACGAATGAATTGGGATATTCCAGCTTGTCAACCCCACCGGGTGGATCTTTGAACTATGTCTCTCAAAATGGTGCTCATGGAACAGCACAAGATTTCGAACAACAACGGATTTTCGAATTGATGAATCAAGTTTCAAGTGAAACGATATATAAACAATTGTTCGGTGGTCAAGGATTTTTGGGTCAATGAATATGTGAAATTGTGTGCGTGTGTGTGTGTATCTGGTTTTGGATTTATTTTTTATTTGTAATTGTATCTTATTTTTTTAGTTTAAAAGGGATCTGTTTTTATATTGGCCAAACTATGTAGTGTCTGTTGTTGTTGAGCATTAAAATCCCCCTGGATAACCTTGACTGATAATAGTTCGATAACATCATCAACATGTAATGCAACCGCATCAACGACCGTTCCCTGATAGCAAAGCTCCGGATTTGTTAAGATCATATGTGATGGCATCATCAGCTTCATTGGAGTTCTTGATTTCGTGAGATTGATTATGGGTTGGATAAGGATGTAATGATCCATTGCATTATAGTCAAGAATCATCCCGAAGATCCGGAGTTTCACAACATGGTTCTCCCTAGAGTGGTTTGAGATTTTCTCTCCCTCCAATACGAGGTTTGACATGTCCTTTGAACGAAACCCCTGGTGTCTTTTCTCAATGAGGTTGGTGTTGATGTTTACATTTCGAACTTTTTTCCGGGGATTGAATAAAAAAAAAAATTAATCCCCATCTTGATCTCCACCAAATCGAGAGACAAACCAAGTCATATGATGCTCTGTTTCAAACGACTTTCGAGTACATTCACCAAAGGTGATGTCGTGATGCTTCGATCCGTCGTACGATCCGACAAAACATGGCTCACTTCACCATTAGAGACCGGTTCCAAGACCAACATCCATCAAGGCACAATCTCACACGACTCTATATTTGGTTTAAAATCAAGAAGTTTGGTCAAATCAGACAAGGATCATTCATACATCGTCACACGCGCTAGCACTGAGGACTATATCAATCTGACAAAGAGAGCCGCTACGCCGATTTATTCACATGATGCTTCGTCGATTGTTGACTTGGCAGATTTCCATATCGATTACCCCAACCTTGAATTCCCTGGTGCCCCATTACAATTCTTTGAAGCTGGTACGGGTCATGGATCACTTACGTTGGCTATTTGTTCCAAAATACACAGCGCGAACTGTTATATGAAGACACATAACGTTAGAGGTGCCATATTGCATTCGATTGATAGAAATGAAGCACATTCAAATGTTGGAAAAAAGACCATAACGAATTTCAAAAGGGGAATGTATAAAGGCGATGTTCAATTTCACATATCTGATTCACCAACTGATTGGATAAAGAGCGAAGAGGGACAGAAATGGAAGGCTTTGGATATTGAAGAGGATGAGTTTCTAAGTGGTGTTTTCTTGGATTTACCAGATATTGTTGAGAGTGTTGAAAGCCTGTCGAAGGAACTTAAACAGGATTCACCATTCATCGTCTTTACCCCTTCAGTTACACAAATCATTGACCTGATTCAAAAAATCAAAGCCAGTGCAGGTGAGATCAAATTAACACATATCAAAACCGTTCAATTGACTCCAGGTATGGGTGGGGGATTACAAGAATGGGATACAAGAATATCATACATCAGAGCAACGGGCGAGGAAGGTATAGTGTGCCGCCCAAAAGTTGGTTCAAAAGTTGTTGGTGGTGGGTTTGTTGGAATTTTTAAAAAATTACCAGCAGATGCCATCATAAAATCATAACTAGTGATTAGATGTAAACGAATTACGATACAGTATAAAATTTCAAAATAGTATGCAATATATTAAACTAAACAAAACCAAAGATTCACAAAACTTGATATCAAAAACCCCTATTCTTATCTATACAACTCATCACCACTCTCTCCTTATGATTTTTTTTCTTTCTTTTTCAACGTTGAAAACAAAGAACTCTAAACTTATAATATGTTACGCTTGGTTGAACGTCTCTTGTTCTTGAGCAATAATTTCTGTTTAGCCTCCTCTTGTTCAGATTCACTCTCCATCTCTTCATCGGATTCGATGTCAATATCTTCATCTTCACTGATCTCCTCGTTGGATTGTTCCTTAGCCAACTTCTTAGCCAATTCCACATCTCTCATTCTCAAAAGCTCAGGGTTAGCCTCCACAAGTTTCTTGTCCAAGGCGATCTGTCTCTCCTTGTTTCCTTTCATTCTGTTCTTGTAGAAGGCTCTTTCACGTTTCTGTCTAATCTCCTCAACTCTAGCCATGGTCTTCAACGTTGTGGCGACAAGGTCTCTGTTGTATCTGACTGGGACGTTTCTTCTGGCTGCGAAGGTCAAGGTGGAGTCCACGGCAAGTTCTTTACCAGCAGCTTTTCTGAAGGCCTTTGTCCACTTGAGCTTTCTTGGGTTACGACGTTGCTTGAAGGCCTTGTGACACTTGGAACGGCAGAATCTGAACTCTTTGGCGTCGTTGCGCACGAACATCATTCCGTGGCCCGGATACACGGGGGAGGAGCAGAAATGGCACTGGTAGACTCTCATTGTGTGTGTGTGTGAGGAGTGGCTCTAAAGGGAGTAGAAAGGTATAGAAAGAGAAGGACATAAATAAATTTGAAGATGCAGAGCGGAAAAAAAAAATTTCGGGAAAGGCCCAAAGGGGAAACTGCCGCATTGGGATAGTTTCTGGCAGTTACTTGTGCTTACCTCAGCAGCGGAATGGCCCGCTTTTGATTTTCATTTCACTTCAGTGGCGATGGGTACTTACTACAACACACGCTGTTTGCCACTCCACACACACGGCATGGCCCAGACTATCGACATCCCTACGCTGCCTGTCCCAGGCGAGGCCCCGGAGACCCAGCACATCTTCCTCGACCAGCCACAGCAGGCCCAACAACCACAGCAGCCACAGGGCTCCATCGACTACTACTTCGACAAGACCCTCACCACCCTCGGCGACCACCCTGTGCTGACAGGTATCGGTGCCTTCATGGCCGCCTACTTCATTGCCGGCAGTTTCAAGTCCAGCCAGCCGGGCATCAACGGTAAGGCCTTCTACAAGGGTGGATTTGGTGCCAAGATGACGAGAAAAGAGGCTCTCCAGGTGTTGAACCTTAGAGAAACCACATTGACAAAGAAGAAATTAAAAGATGTCCACAGAAAAATCATGTTGGCTAATCACCCGGATAAAGGTGGCTCTCCATACTTGGCCACCAAGATCAACGAAGCTAAGGATTTCCTCGTTAAGGCTGGTATTCAAAAATAGATTTCACCCACGGGTTGATCACAAACTACATGTACATATAAATGAATGAAAATGATATATAAAGATAGCTCTTAAAGTAGTTTGAACTTACTTGGCAACGATAGAAACAACATCTTCATCATGAACCATATGAGTCAATCCACATTTCTGAGGATTATGCTTTGTCGAACTTCCCCATACCAATGCGTATTTGAAATGATTCTTGAAATCCTTATGGATGGAATTACAAACATCCTCAATGGAACTGTTATTTCTCACAACCATCGGATCTTCGAAATTAACTGCAACACCTCTTCTCTTTGTATACATCTTCAAAAGGTCCAATTTATACCATATCTCTTCAATCACGTCTTGGACTCCTAAATCTTCTTCACAACTCATCACACAGGTGTTTGGTTCTCTTGCGATTCTGTCAACTTCTTCTAGAGAAACGGCATCGATCTTGTTATAGACGTAAAGACATTTAACATAGGATCTATGAGATTCATTAATAACATCAATGAAATCTTCAACTGTAACGTTTTCATCTCTGACCAAGACATCAGCGTTATGAATCTTGTAATCCCTCAATATACCTTGAACAATCTTTTCATCCAAGTTCTTTGGTGGGTTTGTGAAACTTAATTTAACACCACCTGTGGCCTTTTGTTTGAAATAAATGTTTGGTTTCTCCCTATTAAGCCTTATTCCGACACTTTCTAACTCTTTCTCCAAAATCTCTCTTTGATTAGCACCTTTGGTGGCATCTAAAACCATCAACACCAAATCTGCTGTTTTCGCAGTGGCGATAACTTGACGACCACGACCTTTACCTTCACTGGCACCATCGATGATACCTGGTAAATCGACGATTTGAATTCTAGCATTTTGATACTCCAAAAATCCTGGGACAGATGTTAACGTTGTGAAGGCATAACTAGCCACTTCGGACTTGGTCTTTGTGATTTTGGACAAGAAGGAGGATTTTCCAACAGATGGGAACCCAATCAAAACAACACGTGCATCACCACTTTTACTCACTTCAAAACCTTGACCCGGTGATGAGGATGAACCCGGTGGAGGTTCGAGTAATTGTTGTCTATAACGGGCAAGTTTACCCTTTAAAAGACCAATATGATATTCTGTGGCCTTGTTCTTTTGAGTTCTTGAAAGTTCCTCTTTGATTTGAGCGCTGTATGATCTGTTAGTAAACCATCACGCCATGACATAACCATTGGATACACATACATCTTCTCCACGATACCCATCTTTTGCCTATTACTTGATCAATAAATCAGTGAATTGAACCGTGTCAAGTGTGATCCATGAAAAGATTGGGAAAACCATGCAAAAGCGTCATTTCTCTTGCCCAATCTGGCCAGATCGGCGCAAACTTCTTCGTTGTTTTTTCGCCATTTTCGCGGGCTGAAAAAAGCGGCGACGCGTTGAAACATCATCTTTCAAAGAGACCTTTTTGCCATCCATCTCCCCTGTTTTACACGCTCAGATACCCAGAGACCACATATACACAATGCAGGCCCCAGTTGTGTTCATGAGTATGTATCCGCCCAGCCACGCTGCTTTTCCAGCGATGGATTAGTGCTCGATAGCGCCCAGTTCAAGCATCATCAGATATACTAACAAACGAATAAAAGACACATCACAGGACCGTCAAACGGGTCGTCAAGCACAGATTTCAAACATCACAGCCGCCAAGGCCGTGAGCGACATCATCAGAACATGTCTTGGCCCAAAAGCCATGTTGAAGATGTTGTTAGATCCAATGGGAGGGATCGTGCTGACCAATGACGGACATGCCATCCTTAGGGAGATTGACGTTGCTCATCCAGCTGCCAAGTCCATGATTGAATTGAGTAGAACCCAAGACGAGGAGGTTGGTGACGGTACTACCACGGTTATCATTCTTGCTGGTGAGATTTTGGCTCAAAGTTTCCCATACATTGAGAAGAACATCCATCCAGTGATCATCATCCAAGCTTTAAAACAAGCATTGAGCGATGCTTTACAGATCATCCATGATGTTTCCACCCCAATCGACCTGGATAATGAAGAGGCTATGATCAAGTTGATCGGTGCTTCCATCGGCACGAAATATGTCAACAGATGGAGTGATTTGATGTGCAGATTATCCCTCAAGGCTGTCAAGACAGTGTTGGTTGATGATGGTGCGGGTCATAAGGAGGTTGATGTCAAGAGATATGTTCGTATTGAAAAAATTCCAGGTGGAGAGATTGAAGATAGTGAAGTTTTGAACGGTGTTTTATTAAACAAGGATATCACACATCCAAAGATGAGAAGACGTATTGAAAACCCAAAGATCATCCTTTTGGATTGTCCATTAGAGTACAAGAAGGGTGAATCACAAACAAACATTGAAATCACAAAAGAAGAGGATTGGAACAGAATCTTGGAGATTGAGGAGGAACAAGTTAAACAAATGTGTGAAACTCTTTTATCTTTCAAACCAGATTTGGTGATCACGGAAAAGGGAGTTTCCGACTTGGCTCAACATTATCTCTTGAAAGGTGGTGTTACTGCTTTGAGAAGAACCAAGAAATCAGACAACAACAGAATCGCAAGAGCCACCGGGGCCACCATTGTGAATAGAATTGAAGATTTACGTGAATCTGATATTGGTACCAAATGTGGACTTTTCAAAGTTGAACTCATCGGTGATGAATACTTCACCTATTTGACAAACTGTATCGAACCACAAGCATGTACAGTTGTCCTCAGAGGTCCATCCAAGGATATCTTGAACGAAATTGAAAGAAACTTACAAGATGCCATGGCGGTGGCGCGTAATGTCATCTTTGAGCCAAGTTTGGCCCCAGGTGGTGGTGCTACAGAGATGGCCGTTAGTGTTAGATTGAGTGAAAAGGCCAAAACTATTGAAGGTGTTGCCCAATGGCCATACCAGGCCGTGGCTGATGCATTTGAAGTTATTCCAAGAACATTGGTTCAAAACTCTGGTGGTAATCCAATTAGAATCCTTTCCGAATTAAGAGCTAAACATGCAAAAGGTGAATACACATGGGGTATCGATGGTGATAAGGGTAAAGTTGTGGATATGAATGTCTACGGAATTTGGGAACCTGAAGTTATTAAACAACAAAGTATCAAGACTGCTATTGAAAGTGCATGTTTATTATTGAGGGTTGATGATATTGTTAGTGGTGTGCGTAAACAAGGAGAGTAAATATAAATCTATTGATCTTGCATTTCAGAGTCTCCTTCTCCAATAGCTTCTTCTTCCTCTTCCCCTTCTTCATCGATTGGTTGAGGGAAGTGTTTCTGTATAATTTCCAATATAGAATTGATTTCGTCTTCTGAGAATCTCTGATCACATTCTTCAATTATAGCATATAGCGTGACCAAAGAATATGGAGTTGAATTTATGATTTGTAGTTTTTCAATCTTTTCCAAATGGAAAGGTGCTAGATCCTTCATACAATTCGTTATTGTCTCGACGGATTGGGCCTCGGCTGCGGATTTGCTTAGATATGATATTGAGTCTCTCGTTATGGCCTCCAGGTCTGGGTTGAAGGACCTTTTGTTGTACTTTTTGGATTCTTGTTGTGGGTTGGGTTTCCAGTTGTTTTGCAGCTGGACATCTCGAAGATGCTCGTAGACTTCAAAGTTGGATAGCAGCTTTTCCCTCTCGATTTGTACCTGTTTTGGTGGTTGTTAGTAGTTGTTCCAGCTATGGAAGTCGTGGTATCCAGCACTCACTTTCATTATTGTGTGCATATGCTGGGAGTTGTGTGTAGTCTCTGCAGTAGTAATGCCATCGATCAGTAAAGAGGCCGGCTGAATGAAAACTTGATCGGGTTACGTAATCGCCCAGCGCTGCGCAACCAGAGATTATTCCGGCCATTTTTTATTTTTTTATTTTGATTCATCTGGCCAGAACGTGATCAGCTTGGAACTCTTGCAAGCTCCATTGAAAGATTGTTGCATCCTCAATGAGAAATTTTTAGTTCAAGAGAGTGTGGAAATCGTGTTTTGCTCCAAAACTGGTATTGAAGAGATTTAAAAAATCCAAGATACAAACTGTGATTGCCAAATCAAATCACTGATATCCCCACAATTGCCTTTCGATAACTATGAGCTCTCTCTATGCAGAGATGCTGAGATACTTCCGCTCAAATCTTCCACTGCTGAGATTTTGGAAAACATGCACATTCTGTGTTATCCCTCGCTTCTAAGGTTTATCGATATCCACGCCCCAATGCTGAAAACGATGCGTTTGGAAATGTTTGATTTTGACTATACCAATCCATATAAACATATCAAGCCGGGGACAGATCTCGATATCTTCAAAACCGTCTAAGATCTACGCGTTGTGAATGGATACGACTTGACCATTAAATTTGGGAAGTTGCTAGGCGATTTGAGGAAATTGGTGTTGGACCCAACTCCAGATCAAAAGTTCCATTGAAGTGAGTTGCGAAAGATAAGTTTACCCAAATTGGAAAACTTCACTATCGATATGCAGAATGGTTACTAAGAGAGAGAGAGAGTGCGTGCTAGCACCACCAGGCTGAAATCTACCAAACCTGGAAACTTTCACTGTGACATTAGCCATGTATGATCACCCATCAGATTACTCGAGAGGTCCTGTTGTGTTTGAACGTTTGAGAGAAATGACTCTGGGTAGAGTTGAGTTCAATGATTTCACAACGTACTCGTTCCCTCAACTCACCCATTTGAATGTCACGGATAAAGATGGGGTGAAGCCCATGGCCTGGCGGCCTCGTACAAGGATATCCTCACAACTGTCACACACCTCACAGTCAAGCCAGAAACTAGTCTCTATTTAAGCGAGGAGAAACAACTGGAATTAAAAGACCTTCCAAACTTGCAGTGTCTCGTTATCGAGGCATTTGAAGCTTTGAAACTTATTGGTGTTGATCATGTGACGAGTATTTCAATGGGTTGGAATGATATCAAGAAGATTGACTTAAATATTCCACTGAGAGGATATTAAAGGTACGTGCTCGCCAGAGTACATCGATGGATTGGTTTATGATGAAAGTGATATGGTTGCTTTAGGAGAGTATAAATCTGGTTGAATTGAATATACAGAAGAGTTTGGGAATGTAAGGATCTTTGATATCTACTACGTAGTAGTATATGATTTTGCTCTTTATGTCGAGCAGGAAAGGATTGATCGAATCTCCCACTTTTACGGGACCAATCATGAAAGTTTGAAATCATTGAAAGACTGCTGACCCTTGAAAGCTTAAGCTGGTGGTGTTCCAATCACGGCCGGCAATTCCCGGAGATGCGTGGGCGCTGGCAGTGATTTATGATTTATGTCCCCACGACCCACGATTGATCAAGACATAAGGTACAGCTGTTGGGCTCAGTATACCATTCAATTACCCGAAAGATGCCATTCCCATTACTCTCTCTTCCTCAAGATCTGATTGTTCGGATTCTCGGAGAGGTGGACGACTTCAGCACATGGTCGTGGGGTCTGAAGAAGATTCCTCAATTGCGTTCCATCATCGAGGCCAACACTACAACTATCGCAGGTGGAGTTGTTTCAAAGGATGAGAAGGGTGTGCTACTTTCAACCATCAAAAGGGAAACCGACATTCCGAAGTCCAAATTATACCATATTCGCTTGAAATTGCCAGACATTGATACGAGAACTGGGGTGTTGAACTTCTTGCAGTTCTTCAAGCATAAGAGATGCTTTGTTGAGATTAAATACATTGGTACTAAGGAGATGAATTGGGAACAAGTCCTTAGAAAACTCTCCGTCTTGCAGAATTCTGTTATCCGTTTAGAGCCGGGTGAGTACTCCAGTTATATTTCATTGCAAGGAAACATGCCAATCCATTTCCATAGCGTCTTGGAGATCGAGATTGAAGATGTCAGGCACGCATATGTGGCCATGAGCATCCAGTCCACATATCCGATCAGATTTTCGGGCTATGTGAAAGAAGTTTTGGCTGAAGATACAGATTCCCAAACCATTGCTGCTATGAAGGATTTGATCATGGGCGGTATGAGAATCGAAATTACATCAAGCATGAAACGGAGATTCCACAAATTTATCGAATTAGATTGTGGAGAATCAGGGTGCTCTTGGAGAGATTTTGTGAGGGTCAACAAAGAATCTTCCTACTCGATCAAAGATGTGGCGCTCTCCTCCTTTCTCAGGCTAGAACTTGAGTCTATCCATGAGCTTTCCAATATCCGCCTTGGTGAATTCGATGATGGTGAACAAGCGTTCCAGATTTACATTTCCATGTGTCCATATTTCAACAGCAAGAAGAAACGCCCATTCACTATGGCTAACTTGCCCCCACCACAGTCTCCAAGGATCGATTCATTATCCTACCAGGCACTTGAGGATCTCCACCTTACAATTTATGGAAAGTTCCCAAAGATTACCAACATGAATACACCAAATCTGTCACATGTTAGACTGGAGGTTTTCAAATTCAACGATGTGGACTTCTTACAAGATATTGACCCATTAAAAGGTGATTTGGATATTTTCAAAACAGTCCGAAGATTAACGCTAGTCGAAGGTTTGGAATTGGTCACTCTTGGTAAGGACGTGCTATCCAAACTATTAGATCTGACTTTGGAACGCAACCCAGACATCGCAGCGGATTTCAATTCTTTCGATTTCGCTTCAATTGATCTACCAGACTTGAAAGCACTCCATGTCAATCTCAAACGTGGCTCACCTGAAATCCTGCAATCATTCCCCCCACAATGGAACCTACCAAACTTGGAAGATTTGACAATTGATCTTGGTTTCCCTCCAACTATGTGGGATATCGGTCAGCATCTCAAACAACATCCAAAGCTGGAATATTTGACTCGATCTATTGATGGATCTCAGGAAACTGTTTCATCTGATAAGTTGAAGTACTTGGAATTGAGTGGTGTAACAAAGAACCTGAAAATCACTTATAACCTCCCTAAGGTGGACAATAAAAAGAATGTCAGAATAAGGGGGATGGGTTCTAGGGCCGAAGGGTTTGGGGTTTCAGAATATGGTGATGAGGGAATTTTTTGGGATGATTCAGATGATCTTGGAAATGGATTTGGACTCGATGATTCTGACGATTTCGGAGGTATGTTTGATGATGGATCGGGTTATGAAGACTCTGATTCTGATCTTGATTTTTGATTTTTGAGCTCAATGATGCTGTTTGACTGCTACTCCACTGCAGTTGAGGTGGATCTTTCCCTTTGGTGGAGTGGTAATACTATCGGTCTTCAACATCACAGTGATTTGAAAAAAGTTGGATTATACCTGCTGTTAAGATTTGTCTCTGTGAATGTTGATCTCTTTCAAAGCCTGCTCACCTTGCCCCAAATAAACAATACACTGAAGAACGAATTGTAGCTGCATAGTGATAATATTCCATTTCCTGCTATTTACCCATGGCCATACACTTCGTTGTCGGTCACCAACTGCCGATGCATACGCCCCGATTTTCCGAAGTTCTGTTAGAGGCTACTTCTATCCTCTATGTGCAGTATACATCTAGTATAATCCTCAGAAAGCATCCTATTGGCTAAAGAGGGACAGGAGAATTTAATCAAATAATTTTTGACCTATTCGAAGAGACCTTTTTACCAAAAATAAAATTTCACTTGAATTATTTATGAATTTATGAGAACATCAGTTCACCTGACTTTTGTGGATTGCCATAGCAAAAGAAATGGCTACAGGAAACTGAAAACTGAAGTCTTATGCACCTGCATTCTGACTCCATTGGATAGTTTGTGAACTTGACTCTTTGGATAGTCACAAATCTACCAGCATCAGCATCGTTAATTACTTTGCATCTCAACACTTTCAATCGGGGATCAGCATGACATAACAACAGTCTTGTACCATTCACAAAACCCAGTTTAGTCTTTAGAATATCAAGTAATATCAGAATCAACAATAAATCGAAATTTGAGTTTTCCGGGAGTTATTTATTTATTGAAAGCGAACACTCAATACAAATATATTAGTTTATTTTTTTTTTTTTTTTTTTTTCATTTATGCAGCCATCAATCAATTCCCCAAAGAGCCCCACGTGGATAGCGAACGCTGTCGAAATATCCAACAATCTCACTCTCATCACTGTTATTAACTTCTTCCACAGACTCTTTACTATTTAGTTGTCAAGTTCAATCCACCCCCACCCCACCGTACACACTGCCACCATGAAGTTTGGAGAACACCTCAAGAGCTCGCTCATCAGGGACTACAACCTTTACTACATTGCATACGATGACTTGAAGAAGGAGTTGAAAAACGGTCTAGCCCAGAACAACAACCAGTGGTCCAATGCCTTGGAAGAGTCCTTTTTAACCAGTCTCGAGGCCGAATTGGACAAGGTTTACAACTTTCAAAAAGTTAGAACCTCTGGTATAGTGAGACGTATTAGGGATGCCGAGGCGTCTGTCAACGAGGTGATCGATCTCATCAACTCCGATACTCCACCTTTCGAACAGGATTTTGAAGATTTAGAAGAGGAATTGAGTGATGTTATCGCTGATGTCCATGATTTGGCCAAATTTACAAGATTGAACTATACTGGATTCCAAAAAATCATCAAGAAACACGATAAGCAAACCACATGGAATTTGAAACCAATTTTCCAAGTCAGATTAGACGCCAAACCATTTTTCAAAGATAACTATGATCCAATGATTGTCAAGCTTTCTGGCCTGTATGACTTGGTTAGAACCAGAGGTAACCCTGTCAAGGGTGATTCTTCATCTGGTGGTGCTCAGCAAAATTTCGTCCGTCAAACCACCAAATATTGGGTCCATCCGGATAACATTACAGAATTGAAGTTGATCATTTTGAAACATTTACCAGTCTTGGTCTTCAATGCTCAAAAGGATTTCGAACAAGAAGATTGTGCCATCACATCCATCTATTACGATAATGCAAACATGGATCTCTATTACGGAAGATTGCGTAAAGATGAAGGTGCCGAGGCTCATAGATTGAGATGGTACGGTGGTATGTCATCCGACACTATTTTCGTTGAGAGAAAGACCCATAGAGAAGATTGGACTGGTGAAAACTCTGTTAAGGCCAGATTCCCATTGAAAGAGAGACATGTCAACTCATTCCTTAAGGGTGAATTCACCGTTCCACAAGCTTTTGAAAAAATGCGTAAGGATGGTAAGAAATCCATCAAGGAAATCGAAGGACTGGAAGCATTGGCTACTGAAACCCAATACACCATGTTGAAAAAGAGACTCAGACCAGTTATGAGATCTTTTTACAACAGAACCGCTTTCCAACTTCCGGGTGATGCCAGAGTTCGTATCTCTTTGGATACTGAGTTGACCATGGTTAGAGAGGATAACTTCGACGGTCAAGACAGAACCAAGGGTAATTGGAGAAGAATGGACATTGGTGTTGACTGGCCTTTCGATCAATTGCCGAAAAAGGACGTTGAGAGATTTCCATATGCGGTTTTGGAAGTCAAACTTCAAACCCAATTGGGTCAAGAACCACCACAATGGGTTAGAGACTTGATCAGTTCCCATCTGGTTGAGGCTGTTCCCAAATTCTCCAAGTTCATCCACGGTTGCGCCTCACTTTTGCCTGAACGTGTTGATTTGATCCCATTCTGGTTACCACAGATGGATGTGGATATCAGAAAACCAATATTGTCAAACGAGGCCATTGGTATTCACAGAACTGATGTCAGTGGACAAACATCGAGTGGTGATTTGATGGATGAAGAGGAATTGGTAGGTTCAGGATTCGGTGCGACCTCCAATGGTGGTGGTTTGTTAACACAGCCAAACAACAGCGCCAATGCAAGTGAATCATCACCACTTTTAACTAATGGTTCCCGCTCCAGTCCAAATGGGAAATTAATAACGGCTAAGAATAATGCGATTATTGATCTTTACCGCCAACTGGCCTCACATTTCGAATACTTCTTCCATGATGAAAACACATACAAAGTCTCGGCTGATACACAGTTTGAAACAAGATTTGCCGCTCCACCTGGTAAGAAGATTTGCGTGCCAGTGAGAGTTGAACCAAAGGTCTATTTCGCTACAGAGAGAACTTTCTTGAGTTGGTTGTCCATCGCTTTGATCCTAAGTGGTACCACTACTACTCTTTTGTCATTTGGTGATCGTGTCTCATTAGCCGCCGCGGTCGGGTTCTTCTTGACAACGGTCGGTACAATCGTCTACGCCACGGTGATGTACATGTGGAGAGTTATCAGCGTCAGAGGTAAGGTAGCTGCCAACTACGATGACCCATACGGGCCAACCGCCATCTGTGCTTGTCTCGCCCTCTCTGTGTTTGTCACATTCCTGTTCAGAGTGCTCTGATTTTGCCCTTCCACAAAACACAAAACCCAAGGCAACACAGATCTAATGACCACGCATCGGACACAAATCCAACCAGCTGCACTTCTGCCTCAAAATGTTGCATCTTCTATAATATATCTTACTTTCCGAGATGCTTCTCTTGTAGAAGTTCACCTCTTACGTCCCCACACCCACAACCAATCCCCAGGTGTTTTTTTGTTGAGACTATTCCAACTGCGGGCCCCTCTTGGTTGTTGATATTGTTATACACTGCTCTGCGTTTATCAGGCTTTGACTTTTGGCTTATTGCTGGTGTGATTACAAACAGGTCTCCAATTTGATCTGATCCCATACTTTAAGGCTATCCACCGATCCAACATTATCAATTTATTTTGCTGGTACGAGATATACCATCATGAACTCTCCAGGTCCTTTATATCAAGATACACAATACCGTGATAATCAACTGTTCAATCAATATCAGGTATCCAGTCAGCTCACGGGGGAAGCTCTACACCAGAACCCACATGCTTATCATTCCAAGACCATTCTGGATACTTTGATCAATAGAGAGTCATATGGAGTTTCGAATGTTATCCAACTGTCCCCAACGAGATATTTACCAACTGTTGCTCCCAAGGCGATCTTTGCTACAAGACTGGGTCTGCAATTTGGTTATACTACAGGACAACAACCTATACAAGTGTCGATGGATAACAACTATGGCTATCATAACTTACCAAGGCCTCAAGAAGTTTTTCCTGCTAGTTTTGATCCTAGAAATGCAGCCAATATGAACCATAAGGATAAAGTCAACCAATGGATTACTGATATACCAATGCATCCTGTTTTCAAAGAAGATGATGAGTTCCATGTTTGGCGAAGTGACTGTTATCCAGGGATTGTTCCATCTTCAAGTGCAGCTACTGATGAAGAGGATGATGATGTTCAATATGATTTGGAAGATCAATTTTGGGGTGTTAATACCAGTTTGAACGATACTGGATCTTTGGGTATTGCAAATGCCGGTATTAGATTTGGACTCTACATTGATCAAGAGGATGTTTTGGAGTATCAATCTCGAATGATCACCAAATATGTTAAACAGTTGTATCGTCGAGACGTTTCTGAGAATGTGCTCAAAGGAGGATCGCAATATCCCAATGTGGGATTAGATGATTTGTTCGATGAAGAGCCTGATGAAGATGGGGAATGCACTTCGTCTCATTATCTGGACGATGCTGGAGATGGTAACTTTGCGTTTCAGATGAATGAGATATTGAATCAAGAAGCTGGTAAGACGGGTGGTCATTCTCACACTCACACACAGCTGACCCCTGTTGTTTATAAGAGGTACAAGATTCTCCCAGGAAAACCTGAGCAACATTGAGTATACCTATCCTCGATTCTTTGCTATCCGAGAGGCTGTAGCACTCGTAGCTCGCACCCTTCGTTGTTGTTGTTTCTGAAACACCCAGCACCCCTGACTTCCCGCAGCCGGCTCGCCATCTCAACAACAACAACAACCCCAACACGTTTCGTCAACCACGGCGGCTAACCATCCACGACGGCGCTTAGTGCTATTATTGCAGAATGGAGACCATCGACGTCCACTCACGCTCCTTCGTCGTCAAGTGGATTCACATCCCTGACGGCGCCCACGTTATCTTCCAATTGAAACCGATCAAGCGCTCAATCAGCCTTGACATCTACAGATCAACAAATGATTCAGAGAACGTGTCGCCGTATAACGTTTTGAACGGTGAGAGTAACAGTTCCTCATCCACATCTTTACAACGCAAGAAGTCTAACACTTCGCTTTCATTGGAGGAACGTCTTCGCAATTCCGCTTTGGTGAACGTTAAGTCATATGGTGTCCTCAACGCCAATGAACTTTTCAAAGATGAGTTGAAAGTAGAACAAGGTGGGATTTTCGCATTCATTTTCGACAACACTTTCTCCAAGAACTACTCCAAGAAGATCCTATTTAGTAAGTTTTTCATTGATAGTGAATCGTCCACTTCAAGAAAGTTCTCCGTGTCGGCATCAACATTGAACTTGCAGAATGAGCTTCATCCAAACAAGGGCCAATACCTCCAAGGTTACCTATTGAAGAAGAAGAGAAAGAAAACACAAGGCTTTACGAAGAGATTCTTTGTGTTGAACTTCAAATATAATACTTTGAGTTATTACCTCAATGAACATGCACTCAAATTTAGAGGTGAAATGCAGATCAACTTGTCATCAGTCTCTGCTTTTGAAGGCCAAAACACAATTGTCATTGATTCTGGTGTCGAAGTATGGAGATTGAAGACTCTCAATAAGGAGGATTGGGATAATTGGATTAACGCATTGAACTTTATCAAATTGAACAACTCACATTCCGAGAAACCAATGTCGCCGCAACTACTACAACAACAACCAAGAACGGTATCTGAGATCGATACAACTACCACCAATTCACATATCTCAAGTCCACCACAACTCTCAGGATCCAATGCTAATCCATTTCCAAAGATTGATGAAGGCCCAGAGTATGGTAAGAGAAAGGTCAGTCCTCATGAAAGAGAGTTAACACTTCTCAACAACAAGGTCAACACATTGAATTCTAGTTTTAGCAATTTGGAGAAATCGGTTGATGCAAAGGTGTTATCAGAAGCCAAAGAGGATTTGGCAAATCTTTCGCTGTACATCAAGTCGCTTTTGGCTACTCAAGGTGTCAAAGATCTTGATATGTCGCCTCCTGGTTCAATTTTGAGTGGTGATTACTACGATGCACATGACCAAGTTGATTTCGTATTGAATGATGACGAGTCAAATCAAGATCTGGTGTTACTTGTTAAAGGAGAAGCTAAGCCCTCTGATAATGAATATTCAGTGGATGAACTTTCAGATCAAGACGATCTTTCCATCTTAGAAACTCCTCTGTCATCAACAGTCACCAAGACGGGTGGAGATTTGTACCCATTGCCATCGGATCCAGTGACGAGAAGAAATGATGTCAAAAAGGCATCATGCCATCCGCCAAGCTTGTTCTCTGCTCTTAGAAAGAACGTTGGTAAGGACATGTCAACTATCTCAATGCCGGTCACGTCGAATGAACCGATCACGATCCTTCAAAAAATGGCTGAGATGTTTGAGTTCACGAATTTGTTGGACCTTGCATCAAAAGAAACTGATGACGAGTTGAAGATATTATATGTTGCGACATTCTCTATCGCCAATTTGGGAGCTTTTAGATCGAAGGAAAGAAATATGAGAAAACCATTCAATCCAATTTTGGGAGAGACATATGAAATGGTCAATGAAAAGTTAGGTTTTAGAATGATTGGAGAGAAAGTTTGTCATAAGCCACAGATCTTTGCATTCCATTGTGAATCTTCCGAATGGGAATTATCTTTCACGTTGAACCCAGAGCAGAAATACTGGGGAAAATCCGTCGAGCTTATGAATAACGGTACTGTCACTTTGACTTTGAAGTCAACTGGTGAAATTTTCAAGTGGCAACAACCAACTACAATGCTCAAGAATATCATCGCTGGTGAACGTTACATGGAACCAGTCAACAACGTTATCATTAATGGATCGAGTGGATTGAGGGCAACTGTTGATTTCAAGAAATCAAGCAGTGGTTTATTTTCAACTTCCCGTTCCGAAGAGGTTTCCATCTCTGTAATGAGCAAGACTGGTAGAAGTGGTTATTTCTATGCTGATGGTCATTGGACATCCACAATCGCCCTGAAAAAGAAATCCGATCCAAGTTACAAGAAGGATATCTATTCCGCATCCAAACTTTTGAAAGACGAGGCTCTCAAATGGGGATTCACAGAATTTGCTTCAAACCTTAACGAGATCACACCACTTGAAAAAGGTCAAATCCCATTCACAGATTCAAGAACCAGGCCAGATGTTCGTTATTACGAGAATGGAGATGTGAAAAATGCTGAAATTCTGAAACTGGCCAATGAACAAAGACAGAGAGAAAAGCGTAAAGAGATTGCAGATGCTGGGATCACTCATAAACCATCATTCTTCACAAATGCTTCAGATCCTTCAGATCAACTGGCTTGGGACGTAATAAGGGGCAAAGAAGGGTATTGGGAGAAGCGCAGAGTTGGTGACTGGTCCTCATTGAATCAGCTATGGTAATTTACAAGTCGAGCTCGATAATGGTTCACTTTGGTAATTCGAATTATAAATTGTATATGAACTCTAACTTTAAAATGGATCCTCGTATGGATCCTCCTCATCATAATCATCATCCTTTTCAAATTCGTAGACAATAGCACCACCAGCTTCGAAATTTTGAGCCTCAAGGTAAGGTAACTCGACTGATTCTTTTGCCTTTTGTTGTTTTGAAGATGTTGTGAGGTTGAATGTTGTTAATCCCTTCAATAGTTGTTGTGTATCGACAGAATCCTGTTGTTCTTGTTGGACTTGAGCGGCGTATTCGTGGGTGTTAGTATTTATCTGGAATCTATATGAGAGTGAGCGTCCAGATTTACGACGATTGATGAGATTCAATTGGAAAGTTTCACTGTTGAGTCCTAGTGGGATTTTGAATTCAGAAATCTGTTGTTCCAGCTCTTCGTTGTCTAATGAATTTGGTAAGATCTCGAAAATCGATGAGGCAATGTATGAGAGTATCGTATAGCTTGATGGATACGTTGGGTACTGTGGATGGACAGCTTCGGGTAAAGAAGTATGGAATGTTGTAATGACTGTTCTGTTTGGGCCTGTGACAGAAGAGACGAACTCTGAAAGTTTTGTATTTGGAATGAAGTTGATCGAATCGATGACAACCAAGTTTTTGGCACCCTGTTCACAAACGGAGTCGAGAATATCCAACAGCTTCTTCGAGGATATATCAGGTGCCTCTATGAAGTGGTCCACATACTCGGGTTTGGTAACAGTCTCGTATGATATGTAAACGGTATTGGTATTCTGTGGTTTGTTGTAGATGAACTCTTCAACAAGTCTTGCAGATGATTGTGCAACTGTGTCAAGCGCCAAGATGAATGGTGATTGTTCTTTGAGACCAAGAAGCCTCTTGAGCAGTACGGTTGAGCTTTGAGTTGAGCTGGCCATCGTAAGTTTGATTATCGGGATAAATGTGAGACGTTTGTTGCAGTGTTCAAAAGCGATGAGCTTACTATGGCGGGTGATGTTTTCAGCACACTCATATTACATAATCACTAATTTCCAGTTTATTCGGCGCAAACTAACTAGGTCAACAAGTTTGACATAATGACTATTGGTGAAGGTTTTTCAACGAGTTCTCCAATTCGATGATATCTTTCCAAATCTCGAGATAAGCACGTTTACCAACCTTGGTACTGAATTGCT
This sequence comes from Williopsis galapagoensis, assembly GCA_030565205.1. Taxonomy (NCBI): domain Eukaryota; kingdom Fungi; phylum Ascomycota; class Saccharomycetes; order Phaffomycetales; family Wickerhamomycetaceae; genus Williopsis; species Williopsis galapagoensis. Next base: position 30,346 of record JAJMBA010000079.1, read on the forward strand.
GTCTCTTGTCCAAATTTAACATAACAAACCTCTTGATCAAATCGTAGTCCACAATTGGTTTGATACCTGAGTCTTCAAAGTGGAATCTATTTGCTCTTGGATTCAATCCAGCGTAATGGTTCAATCTTTCGCTCATTTGTTGTTGAAGAATGTAAAATCTTCTATATGTTTGATCATCAACCGGTGTGACTTTGTACAACGAACCGTCCGTATTAGCACCAATCACTTGGAAGCTATCACTTACTGGTTTCCATTCTTCGTGTTTTGGAATCAATCTCATGGTGGTTGTAAGTGTATTGATGTGGAATGTTGTCCGGTTCAACAATCGCTGCCCACTCAATGATTTTGGATCATCTGGATCATATGATATGAGGTGCAATGTACCTTCATCATCTGCAACCAAGAAGTTGATTTCACCATTAGACACCAAAAAGTCACAACAAGAAACATCAAGCTCATTAAGACTCTTACCGAGCTGAAGGAATCTATATGGCTCAGCATCAAAACCCAAGAAGAAAATATTCTTTAATGTATCACTGATCAAGACCAAGTTCTCAAATGACTTAGCATCCGATATCGTTGTTGGAGTATCCAAGAATGCAACTGGAACAGCAGAGTTATCCTGTTGTAAATCTCTGATTAAAACTTTCTGGCCTTGAGCCACTAAGAATCTTCCACTGATCTCAGTTGTTGCAGTGACACCTCCTCTAACAACCTCATTAATGATCTCTTTCAACTTATAGTCAACATTTGGTTTATCAGGATCTGGGACGATAGAAATGATATCGTACAATTGGAAAGCACCAAGAACGGCCAAATCCTCCATCCGGTATTTTGCAGTACCCAGCACCAAAAATTCCTTCTTCTTCTTCGATCTGGAAGAGATTGTGAGATCCATCGACTTCAAAGAATTCACGACAATATCATCATCAAATTCCATTTCATCCAAAACGATCCATCCCGATGGTCTCAACAACATTATCGAACTTCTGAAACTTGATGCACTGGCCTTCTCTGGAATGGAACCAACAATTGCATTCCCTTCCTCATCAATCGCCTTATATGGTATCTCTGTAAGAGTCGAAACAACCAACAAGTTGGAAGCAGTGTGGAACGTCACATTGTTGACAGTCTTTCCCACCTTGAAAATCTCAATTGGTAAATTGTTGCTGTAATCGTGTGTTTCACCGATCGGTATGGAACAAATTCGAGCATTCTTTTTCTCATCAATCAGCATAAACTTGTCGTCATATGCACAAAGTGATATTAAACTCATGTGGGTAAACTTGAAGATCTTTGGTGTGGATTTGCAACTTTTTATGACAATGTATGGTTGTTTACCAGTGACGAAAAGACCAGTCAAGTTGGATGATTTGAATGGGATAAGTTTTCTCTCAATGATGGTGGATTGTGGATAGATGTTCTCTGGTGCACCTGTAATCATATTTGAATGTTGCTTGATAAGTCTCTGACCTGCAACTTTGTATATTATCACTTCACCACCGATGGTCAATATTGTCAAGATCTCTTCTTCATATACATCATCACCAAGTGACATGAGTTCGATTTCTTTGAGGAATGGATCTGGGACCAATCCTTGTGGATTTTGGAAAGTTTTGACTTCGCTCACCTCAGTAAGTTTGTTGATATCTGTGAATTGATAAACTGTGTCATTATGATTTGGTGTAAAAGCCAAGATTTGATTGTTGATGGTCGTAACAATAAACACAGGGTTCTTTGTATCCAATGTCTCATCATTGTTAGAACGTTTGGTCCCTGTATTGAGCAATGTGGTTTTCGAAATGGTACCAAAAGTCAAGATCACATCACTTAACGATTTTGGAAGTTTCACCTTGTTCAATTTTCGTCCCTTTGTATCAACTTCAAATATTCTAATCTCACCACTTGATGAGGTCAAAATGATATATGGATCCAATAACTTGGCATGAATAATTTCAAAATCAGCATTCATCTGCAACAATTTTTTGAAGCTGAGATCGAAAACATAAACATTTGATGAAGTAATCTGTATGATTCTCTTCTTTGACTCAAACACAGAGATATTCATCGTAACGTTATTGGTTCTGAAATCCAAAGTTTGAAAGTTCTTGAAGTTATCATTGATCAAGAAAATCTCACTTTTGAAATTTGACAAATCTGTCGTAACAAGATATTTACCCAACAAGTTCCAAACTTTTGAAATATTTTGGAATTTCAAAGTTGAATGCACCACAGGTTGCAGTGTTGGTTTGAATGTTGTAAGTTTTCCTTGCTGACCTTCACCGGATGAGGCAATTATAGACAGGTCATTATAGTTTGGATTTGAAAGACCTTGTACTGTTGGGTCTGGTGATAATCTTCCCAGTGTGAATGATGATATTGGACCATTGTTGATCAATGAATCAATGATTTCAAACTCCAATGATTCTTGAAGAGAATCGCTAGATTCTGTATCTCCATAGAGATCGTCATCGTCATCATCTTCATGATCTTTAGTCTCATCCATCTTGTCCTCTGTAGTGGTTGTTGTATTTGCTGATGAAATGGTTGTTGACTTCACCAATAAAGAATCTGTATTTCCTGATCCAATGAAAAGATTATTATTCCATGCTGATAATGAAGTTGGGAATTTCATCCGAAGACTCGTTGTTGATTTGAGCAATGATATCTTCTTGATAGACTTACCATCCTTTTGAAAATTCAAAGTATACAGCTCACCCGTCTTTGATAGAAGCACAACGGTATTCTTGATAACTTCAACTTGACAATCCTCCAAGAACAATCCAAGAGTAGATTGATCATCCAATCTATAATCTGTGCAACTCTTGTAGTATTCATTCACACCAATACCTCTTGTGTTTCCCGAGTTATCGACATGGATCAGTTCATTACAACCGATCAATAAAAATCCATTCGATGGCAATGATTTGATATCCCATAGATCATAAGGTAATTTCTCCAGATTGATGATCGGTGTTGATGATCCAGAAGCGAGATCCAAATTCAAAACACATAGATTCACCGTATCCTTCTTGAAATCAAGATCTGCTGCCCATGTCATTTCTTCATTGTATATGATTGCCAGAGTTGGTTCTCTATAGTCATGTAGGAACTCACATGATACTATATCATGAATAGATGGATCCAATTTGGAAGCTGGTAAGAAGATGGATTTTCCGATTGTGTCAGATGAACGAATCTCATCCATCTCTAAATCGTCATCATTTGAAACCAGTGGTAAGAAAGCCAGGAGGTCTTTATAATACACCAATGAGACTCTATTGTTTGGATCAATTTTCAACGTGGATTCATCGATGGTATTGAGTAATTTCTTCTTGAATTCCAATTCATAATAATGTAATGACGTTGTCTCTATTGATTGTTTCTCATGGTTGTGATGGATGATACTCAATTTAGCAAATTTCGTCAATAACGCGAGATGATCGTACTGATCCCCGGGTTGTTTGATCTTTGAGATCCCAACGACTTGTCCTTGGAGCTTGAACTCGTTCAACAGCGCCAATTTACCCTTGATCAAAGTGAACACTTGAAGAATGGTGTTCTTGACCACTATGAGGTCTGGAGTGGTCAAGGAGGTGAAGTTGGCCACTATGGAATGGGTGACCGCCGACGGGTCGACTAATTGGTCATAAACCTCCATTGTGATGAGTAGCTGGCTGAAGCGCTGGGAATGTCCATCACCACCCTTCTTGCTGGGGGGGGCCAAAACATGATATCCAAAAAAATAGCCGCCTGGTGATGGGTGTGCGGGTGTTGGGTTGGGCGTCACGTGGACAGTCACATGACACATCACATGCTCCAGTGACGTCATCCGCCCGCCACGCGCTGGCCAATTCTTGCGTGATTATCCGTTCTTCCATTCTTCCGGAGCGCAGATTTAACGCCTGTCAAGGCCCCGTTATCTTTCAATTTATTCCACAACAGATGGCCCACGGCTCCTAGATCGGGGAGGGGTACTAACACACCGAGCAGTGGTGAAATGTAATCCATGCACCATGGGCGCAAAGATCAACATGCCAATTTCGAATCTAGCATTGCTATGAGCTAAACACTACAATCGAATAAAGGCGTAAAAAGACATGGGGTATTGGACATTAAAAAAAACAGCAAACTCAAGCGTATTCAATTTGCTCAAACAGCGCAGAGATTGGTGGCAATCTTGGCATCATCTGTGGGCTCAGTGGATGGATTCTATCATTCCGTACAGAGGACAATTGGTATGGTTTGCCAATCATCAGGCTCGGTACGGATGCCGATGGGGTTGGAGACACTGGTGATAGTGGTGTAGTGGCATTCGATCCTAATGAGTTGCTGCTTTGTGGTGGGGAATGATAGAATGGGCTTTCCGTAGTTAGCGAAGGTTGTTGTTGTTGAGGGAAACTTTGTAATGTATCTATTGGTGATTCTGATTCCTCAATCGTAGTACCATCCCTACTTGAATCAGGTGAGACACTCATCTTTGGCATGTTGTTATGTGATCTTCTTCTTCTCTTTATTTGATTCACCCGTATCAACTTCTGATCAAATTCCAACATGATATCCTGGTTGCCTTGTTTCAAAGGTCTTTGGCACTTATTCTTCTTCAGATACAACCCACAAGCGTTACACAAGTTGTTCCCATCTGCATCTTTCCTCCATAGTGACGTGTTGATACACTGACAGTTGGAACAGCATATCAGATTCACATTGCTCAAATAGGAGTCATCTTGGACCTGGACCGCCTGTGAAGGGTCATCGGATTGGTTATTGAGACCAAGACAGCTCATGATGTGTTCGTACTTATCCAGCTGTGACTTCTTGGTGATCAGCACCTTGGGTCTGTGTGAACCTTTGGACTTGAAATACAGCCCGCAGGCGTTGCAAAGCATGACAAAATCATACTGCTGGGGGTCGAAAGATCTTCTCCACATAGGAGTCTCCATGGTCTCGCAGTTCATGCACTTCATCGTTGTGGTTGTGCTTAGTATCGGATCGTGGGATAGAAGGGTATGGTGACAGGATGGGCGGGCGATGCGTGCTTGATTTATATACAGTGATCTTGGAATTGGAGATCTGGGGTTTCAGTACGATGCCTAGCACCGGGCCGAAGGCAGATCAAGCCAGTTTGACGTGTGGGCACTTCCATTGGATAGGGGGACACAACGTAGCATTGCTGTGCCTCTGTGGCACGCTAGCAACCGAGGTACTACTTGCATTTAGTGTTCATGATCCCGGTCGGTTACGGCCAATGCCGTTTGGATAAAGAAGCTTTCTAACGGGTGTTTAAGCTTAATCATTGATGTTTGGGGGGGGGGGGGGGGGGGGGGGGGGG
>JAJMBA010000080.1:0-35630 GCA_030565205.1 Williopsis galapagoensis
ACAATGACGATGATCAAAAGAGGAACGATCGTGACATTCTTTCACTCGGTAATGACGAAGATATGTGGGAGGAGGAGATGGCTGATATTCCACCTCCTGAGCCGGCCCAAGAGATCATCTTGGAAGTATCTAAAGAAATCCTCGAGCCACTTCAAGAGAAGTTTGTTGCATCAATCGACTACATTGATTAATCAAGACCATCTAATCAGTAAACTATAGAGTTTGAAGTTGTTTCATATGTTATTTATTGTTTATTTTCTTATCTTAATTAAATCCGTTATACATTATATCTCTCTTCGTAGTAATCTTTTCCGTCAGGATCCTCGTGGATTTTTGTAGCTCAAAATATCTTCGAAAAGATCCTAGTGGGAACTAGGAAAGTTTCCTCGAAAGATCGGCTAGATGATTAAGTGGTCACTAAAAGTCTCTAGAGTACGAATTTTCAATGGAAAACAACCAGCAATCCCATATACTGTGAAATTCCGTAAGGGGGAATTGGAATATGATTTACGTAAGCTACGGGAATTAACATCTGGCGATTTCGGAGAAAAACTCCGAATTCCGAGAAAGCGCTCAAAAGTTAAACCCCCACTATAAGCACTCGAATGTGATCAATTACTTTGTTTCAAAGACATGGTCCCATTAACCAGGCAGATTGACTGTAAGCTGTAACAATTTGTAACTTGAGCCTTTCATCTTGACTACTCACTGTGTGTCTATATTCCACTATACGTACGAAATACTCATATCAGTCATGATTGGATTTTTCGATTTACCGATAGAGGTACAATTCATCATTCTTGGTCTTGCCAATGAGACAGCAGATGATACACTCGCACTCATCCAAGTCCCGGTGTTGCATCATTTTTTCATCCTTGTAACACAATACCACAAGACGAGTGAATTGATTCCAAAAACCATCGATACTACCGATTTACAAATGATGACATATGGTGAGTTTTTCAAACTGTATACCACAACGTTCCAGCCTTGTTATTATAAGATGTATCTGTTTGATTTCCATAGTTTCGGTGGTGTTACCGACTGTGGAGTTGAAACCTATCCACACTACGGTAGGTATGGAGACTTACCTCGTTATATTTTTGGTGAGGGGGGTCACTTCGATGATGTCAGATCCCTCGCTATGGATACGAAAGACATTAGAGTTTTGTTGCCCAAGCCTACTAGATATATCAAGTGGACTGTGATACTTAATATGGATGCTAACTGGATAGATGATTTGATATACTCAGAATGTTCCGGGATTTTGAGGGGGGTTATACATTTTTTCGTTCAGAATGGTGCGATGGTGAAGTTGGCCAATTATGACAATCAGATGGTTTTTTTGAGTTTCGATGGGAGGAGTTGTATGGGTATGATATCAGTTGATGTACCTGGTGTTGGAGATTTATTCCTCAATTATGTATCAAGCATACCGAAATCTTTAGAGAATCCATTGAAATTCAAGGTGGGCACATCTTTGGAATATCTGGCTATTAAGGACTCAAATGCTGATTGGGTTCTAGGAATGATTAACCAAAGCACAATATCTAAGCTTTCAACTATTGAAATTAACAATTTCGGAGCTCTAAAAGAAACGGTGACTGGCGAAATAAGTTTAACGTCCAACGTACTTGCTCATCTCGAAAGTCTCAACCCCATATACATCAAGCAGTTGAGATTGGGTGGCATAGAAAAATCAAGAGTTTTATGTTCATTCTCATACGTACACACTATTGAAGGGCTACAAATTGAATCTGATGGACCTAATAGCAGTTTGGGGATCATCACAATGCCTAAAGGTGTTGATCTGAAGGATGCGCAACATACAAAGGATCTATATAAGATGGAGAGGCCTGTCATTAATGATGTATTCGTTCAGAACATATATATATTCAAGCTGAACTTTGCTTCCAGGTTTCCAAAGATTGAAAATTGGAACGGCGGTAAACAGTGGTCAGCGGTTTCACTTTTTCTAACCGTCGGATTATATGATCCTGATGCATATTTCCATGATATCGATCTCGATAGAGATTTCCAGTTCCTTAAAAATTTCACCCTACATGAGTATTTGAGTTGGGAAGGAAGCTTGAATCCCTTTAAAAGTACCATAGTTTGTGGATCCCTGTTGAAATATATCCCTCGTTTTTCATGTAAAATCGCTGATATCAATGATTTGAAAATTCTTGAAGATATTGTGCAGAAAGGGTACTTGAAGAATCTCAAAAGTTTGACCATAACAATCTATCAGAACCAACATCAAGAATTTGAACTCCCTGAACTGAGAGGCTTTGATCAAGTTCGATCATTGACTATATATTGTGCCTTTGATGCTCCAAGAGAGGAATCGTACGCTAGTCCAGCACTACACATGCCATCCTTAAATTATTATTGTCTTGAGCTACCGCAAAATAACCAAGTTTTGTTGGTATCAAATCCTTTTCAGATTTTGAGAATGAAGGTGAGTAATCGTATGGCAGGGATGGTTGGGTTTGATGAGGTTAGTAAAGAGGAAATCGAGATGTACGTTAATCCCCGGCCCTTCGCTCGGGAAAAAGATTGGCTCAACGCAGTGACCGATTGGGGACAGCTTTTCCAGTCAAGGGTGACCAACACAATAGCAGGATGGTTCATCCCTGAAGTAGTGTGAGTATATATATTCTCTTTCCGGGGTAATTTATAGTGTAGTCTCGTAAACCTATACCGGTGTGTGGGTTACCCTGCCTTCGCCGCGTGGAAAACGCGAAAGTTCGATTTCGTTTTTTTCGTTCTAGCGCTTTCCATCAACACTCGTTGAACACGCCTCCAACAAGCTCATCTCAGCACAAACACGGCGCTACACCACACCAGAGCCTGTCTGACCCCCTCCCTGCACATACCCATACCCCATACCCACATACATACACAATGGCTCAACAGCAGATGATGGAGATGCCTGATATGTCCAACGCTATCGTGGCACAGGACGAGATGGGAAGACCATTCATCATCGTCAGGGATCAAGGTAACAAGAAGCGTACCCACGGTGTTGAGGCCAAGAAGACACATATTCTCGCTGCGCGTGCCGTGGCGTCTATCATCAAGACGTCATTGGGTCCAAGAGGCCTCGATAAGATCCTCATCTCCCCAGATGGAGAAATCACCATTACTAATGACGGTGCTACGATTCTTTCCCAGATGGAGTTGGATAACGAGATTGCAAAGCTTTTAGTTGAGCTTTCCAAATCACAAGATGATGAAATCGGAGATGGTACAACTGGTGTTGTTGTCCTTGCCGGTGCATTGTTGGATCAAGCGCTTGAATTGATCGATAAGGGAATCCATCCAATCAAGATCGCCAATGGTTTTGATGAAGCTTGTAAAGTTGCCATTGCTCAATTGGACAAAGAATCCGATGATATTGCCAGTGATACTGAGATCTTACTCAGAGCCGCAAAGACCTCATTGGGTTCCAAGATTGTTTCCAAGAGTCATGAACAATTCGCCAAGATGGCCGTTGATGCCGTCCTCAGTGTCGCTGATAGAGAGAGAAAAGACGTTGATTTTGAATTGATTAAAGTCGAGGGTAAAGTTGGAGGTTCATTAGAAGATTCAAAATTGATCAAGGGTGTCATTCTTGATAAAGATTTCTCACATCCACAAATGCCAAAACATATCGAGGATGTTAAAATTGCAATCTTGACGTGTCCATTCGAGCCACCAAAACCAAAAACGAAACATAAATTGGACATTTCCACCGTTGAAGAGTTTAAGAACTTGCAAGATTACGAACAGAACAAATTCAAAGAGATGGTTCAACAAGTGAAAGACTCCGGTGCCAACCTTGTCATCTGTCAATGGGGTTTCGACGATGAAGCAAACCATCTTCTCCTACAACAACAACTCCCAGCCGTGCGTTGGGTCGGTGGCCCAGAACTTGAATTGATCGCCATTGCCACCGATGGGCGTATCGTTCCACGTTTCGAGGACCTCGCACCAGAGAAGTTGGGTCACGCTGGAAGAGTCCACGAGTTGGAATTCGGTACAACGAGGGATCGTATGCTCGTGATTGAAGACTGTGCAAACTCCAGAGCTGTGACATGTTTCCTCAGAGGTTCCAATAGAATGATCGTCGATGAGGCCAAGCGTGCTTTACATGATTCTCTCTGTGTGGTGCGTAACTTGATCAGAGACTCCCGTGTCGTATATGGAGGTGGTGCCGCTGAGATCACATGTTCCTTGGCTGTTTCAGAAGCTGCCGACAACCAAAAGGGTATTGACCAATACGCATTCAGAGCTTTTGCTGACGCTTTGGATCAAATCCCAATGACTTTGGCTCAAAATTCAGGTTTGGATCCAATTGAAACTTTATCAAATATCAAGGCTAAACAAGTTAAAGAATCAAATTCTCATTTGGGAGTTGATTGTTTGGGTAAGGGCTCAAATGATATGAAGGAATTATTCGTTGTTGATCCATTGATTGGTAAAAAACAACAATTGTTACTTGCTACTCAATTGACAAGAATGATATTAAAGATTAATGATGTTATTATCAGTGGCAAAGATGCTTATTAAACATCTTTTTGCTACAAATATAAGATTTTCTTACATTTTGAATAACAATTGTAAAGATTTAAAAGAATGACGTATCGATATAAAAGTCGAATGATCTTATAAGATAAGAGGATCATCTTTATACTTATCATTAAAGATTAAATGTGGCTTTCTCTCTGCAATATCCAAAATGGTCTTACCGAACTCTGAATTTGCCCATGAGAACCATGGTCTTGTGAATTTGGTACCATCTGGGTAATTAACGTTAATACTTTCATGGACCAAACCAAGCTTTGCTGTGTTCTGTAAAACCAATTGTAAGTTCTCTGCAATTTCTTCATCATCATCACTTGTTCTGATTTGAAGGAGTAAACTCATTGGCCATGCGTTATGAATACCAATATGTGGACCACCAATACCCTTGAAGTATGAACCTTGTAAATAGTATGGGTTACCTCTCTTACTCAAAATCATCTTTCTGGTATTTTGATAGATAGGATCATTGGTTCCAAGGAATCCCAAATCTGGTAGCGATAATAATGAAGGAATGTTGGCATCATCCATGAATACAGATCCACCATATCCATCGATCTCATATGCAAAGACTTTGCCAAACTCAGGGTGATTGAAGACGGCATGTTCATATATTGCCTCTCTGATTTCCGTACCAAACTTCTCAGCCTTCTTGATAATGAAGTCAAGCTCCTCCTCATGTGCAAGCTTATCCCTGTTTGCCTTCAACACTTCTGCAATTTTGAGTAACTCAACACTCATATGGGCATTTCCTGGGATAAAAAATTGGAAGATACATGCATCATCTGAAGGTCTGAAAGCTGAACGTATCAAACCAGTTCCAAAGTTGACTGGGTTACCTGTACCAGCTAAAGGTAAAGTCTCAGTACCAATGTTCGTATTTCTTTGAAAAGTGTAATAGAATGGGAGAACAGATCCATCTTCATCAAAGGTTGGAGATGATTCTCTTTGTAATACGGTCAAGATATTTTGCATGGCATGAATCCAAACATCGTTGAAAATGGAATCATCTTTGGTAACTTCGTAATACTCGTTTGTCAAAGTTAAGAATGATGCCAATGAATCAATTTCCCATTTACATTCGAAAACATATTGCCAACGAGGTGGAGGGCTGACTTTGTCCATTGCTGATTCACCTTTTTGAACACCTGAACCTGGTGGTGGATGGAATGCATTACAATATGGACTCATAATAATGTAAGAAGACTGTGTGTTGATGGCTCCACGCATCAATTCCTTCAAATTCTCATCTTGTGGTGTAAGTTTCTGATACACTGATAACTGTCTAGCAGCATCACGTAACCATTCGGCATGAATGTCACCTGTGACAACGAATGATTGTGCATATTTAGCATCACCTTTTGGTTTGTGCCAAAGAACTGTGGTATCCAACGTATTTGGGAGCGCATTCTCAACAAGTCTTGCAAGATCTGGATCTTGGATACGTTTCTTCAACTCATCAATGAGACCTTCAACAGCTGGGGAGGAGAAAGTACGACACTTCTCTGATGGACGTTGGAAAGGTAACTCCAAAGGACCTGAAGAGTATGGTCCATGTGGATATTCTGAATACTCCTTATAGTTGTCACATTTGTTGGCTGCGAAGAATGGTTGTTTGTATTTCTTTGGCTTCTTTGTGATTGGTTCCGGCTGTTTGGGTTTGGCAATTTGTGCGGTTAGATCTGTATTGTAAAGTTTCTCAAGCTTACTGTTGAGCAAATCCTCATCATCGTCGCGTCCCAATTGGCGAATAAAATAGATCAACAACAACGCAACAAATACACCACCTGCAAGCTTCAATGGCTTAAACTTGTGATGTAACGGCCTCACCATGGCTTTATTATCTGTGATTGAGATCTTGGATTGATAAATTGATTGGTTGTGAATAAAAGGTCAGAGCAAACGTGGGTTCGGATTGTGAGGGTGAGTGTACCTTTGAGTTGAGCGGCAATTCTTAGCAGATTACTTGGAAGTAGTTAATGAGCTCAATTGTAATGGGGAACACTATCAGTCTGAGAAATGGTGATGAACCAAAAAAAGATGGAAGAATCTGGAGTTTCCTTGATTTAGCCGCCGTGATGAAGTAGTATGGAGGAGTCAAGGAACGGGTCGAATTCCCCGGCACAAAATCAACTTGGCGATGGTTGTGAGCCCTGCTATAAATCCCAAATCCGAGGTTTCCCCGCAATTTGCACGTGCCTGTCTAGGTCGGAGTATACCCAACACATGCTTACCGCGTGTTACCCGGCCCCTTCAGAAAACAGCCAGACACCAACTACTGCGTGGACCAAATGGGCGAGTTTCCGGAGCAAAATATTAAATTATAGCGGAGCAAAAGCCGGGCTTAAATTATCAACAATCAACAACAGACTGAAGACCCTTAGACTAGACAAATCACACGGCGCTTAGCTCCTAAACCACAACTTTGGGTGAAAATCGGCTGATCCTTCCTTAAAACAGCCTCCCACATACTGCTGCTTTCTCGGATTCTGCTAATCGACTCTCTCTGTGGACTGTACAACCATTCCGATATTTTACATCATTTCAAGTATCATTTTGATTACTTGGGATCTACCTGCATCACAACACCATCAATCAATCAACTCGTCACTTTGGTATAGTGATTACATCTCCATTCACCATCACAGCAACTATACATCACCGTTCTATCAGTTAACCACGACAAGTAACTGGCATCACCATATCATTATCCCTATCAAATGAATGACCCCTCAGATCCCACAGGGACCCGTTTCCAAAGTGGGAACCATGAGAATGAGTTCAACGGAATGGATAAGGGTCTGGAACTTTGGGACATTGATGGATTGAGTCCTGACTTCAACTTCCTGAACGTTCCGGATGATCACTTCAACCTACCGAATCCCGGTCCCATGGAACAACCAAGTTCTCTGTTTGGACAGACCCCACCACCATCCGCACAGGTTGGTAATACGCCCAATGCATCAGGTACTGCGGCTAACATCAAAACAACTGGAAAGGCTAAGGCTCCTGCCAAGGCAAAGAAGGCACCAACTGCCACAGCTTCCATAAGGAAGAAAAAGGTTACAAAGAAAACCAACACAGCTTCCAATGCATCCACACCTGCTAGTCAGTCCATGCCAACTCCAGGTGCATCTTCACAGGCGATGCCAAGTTCCAGGCCTTCTGAAGCTCAACAGAACAACTTTCTCATGAACCATTACGAAAACATCTTGAAACAGAACAAAGTCTCCATGAAAGATGCTATCTCTCCAACAAACACCACACATGCACCAACAAACACAAATAATAACGTGCAGACCAACACATCATATCTTTCACCAAACAATTCAAATGCTTCGCCCATCGTACCGCAGAATTCCGAACAGATCCAATCACAAACACAACAGAGAACTTCACCCTCCTGCGATCATTGTCGCCGTCGTCAAATTTCATGTGTGATGAACCCAAGTATGACACAGTGTATACATTGTGAGTCCAAGGGGTTGAAATGTTCATATTCAGAATCTCCATCAAACCCAATTCTCAAACGTAACATGGGTGTGTTATCTGAAGATGGTTCACAGAATAAGAGACAACGTCAAGGGAACCAACAGTGGGGTCCACAACAGCATTCACCCTCACAATTACAACAGATTCAAGCGATTCAGCAACAACAACAACAACAACAACAACAACAACAACAACAACAACAACAACAACAACAACAACAACAACTACGTGTCAGTTCACAACCGGTACTGCAGTACCCTAGATCCTCATTCTTTGTGGGGTCTAGTTCCATGTTTGATCCGTCCTTGTTGGATAAGATATCACTTGATAAAATTGATCAAGTCCAGTTGAGCCGTTCACTATCATTGAGAAAAGTTTCACCTTCAGTACAATTTATATTACGTGATGATTTTACCGATGACTTGGCATTGAGAGCAGAGAGAAGCGTTGATAGAGTTGAGAATCTTGTGGCTCCACACGGTGCTGCGTTGATCCATATCTATTTCCGTGTGATACATCCTTCATTTCCGATCTTACATAAGAAGGTGTTCTTGGAAAAATATGCAAGATCGTACAGAGAATTCAGTGCTCCATTGTTGGCCACGGTGTATTCATTGGCTGTGAAGTGGTGGGATCTGGATCCCAATCTCGCGGGGAATCCTAAGCCAGATGTTGAAGCTTTGAACGAAATTGCATTGACCACTTTCTTTGAAGTCACAGAGAGACCGAGATTGAGTGCCGTTCAAGCCGGGTTGTTATTGTTACAGTGTCGTGCTGATAATCCAAACAACTGGATCTTGTGCCAACAAGTCGTTTCACTTGCTGAAGAGCTGGGACTTGGACTGGATTGTCATGATTGGAAGCTACCTAAATGGGAACGTGGTTTACGTCGTCGCTTGGCATGGGCAGTTTGGGTGCAGGAGAAATGGACCGCATTGATCGAATCAAGAGTTTCACATTTCACATTGGGACGTAACTGGCTCGTCAAGGATATCGGAAATGAAGATTTTCCTGAATTGCCACCAGGGAGACCGAATATCAGTGAGGATGATTATAGAACGTTGATGACTGAGTTTGAAACGGGGAAGGACCTGTTCAAAGAGATGATTCAGCTTAGTATGATCTTAACTGAGATCACGGAGACTTTCTACATATACAGTGCACAAAAGAATTTGAACCGGATTGATCTGATTTTGAAACACGCTAAACCATTACAACTCAGGCTGAGACAATGGTATCATTCATTGCCACAGAATCTCTTGATGACAACTTTGACACCAGATCGTTTGAACTCAGTGGCTTGTCTCCATCTTTGTTACTTTGCCGCAGAGATCACATTGCACAGAAAGATCATATTGAATCTTTCCTCGGAGGATCCACCAGAGTTGGTTAAAGTGTGCAGAGCAGCTGCTACGACGAGATTGACTGCAGTGTTGGATTTTATGAAGAGTCTGACAAAAGAACATATCAATGCTTATTGGCACTCGGCTTCAGCGAGTAACTTTGCCATCGTTGGTTCATTCTCTGCTATCTTGTATGTCACGAGTGCGACTCCCCAAGAGGCTAATATGTACAGAGAGTTGACGAATACATATAAAGGCCTCTTACATGGATTGGGAAGATTCTTTGCTCCTGCTAGAGATGCTTCACAGAGAATTGATATGCTGTTATTACAGATCCCTGGATTGTTGAGAGATGGTGTTGGGATGATTCCACAAGGACAACAACCACAGCAGCAGCAACAAGTGCATCATCAACCTCCAAACCAGAACCAAGGCAAGAACCAAGCACAAGCTTTGCAAGAAACCCAAACTCAACAGCATTTCCAACAACAGCAACAACAGCAACAGCAACAGCAACAGCAGAACAACCAATACCAATACCAATATACACAAAGTGCAACCAATTCACCATTTTCCGTTGGTCAATCTCCGCAATCGAACATGATGTCTCCTTTCTTCTCCCAGCAGATGATGAATCCACCAAATTCACAATCGATGCCAAACAACCAGCCATCCTCACAGCAGTCCAAACCTAATCGTGGTGGTCCAGTGACGAGTGCTAAGTCGAATAAAGCATCAAATGGGTCTACGATTGGGAGTGTTCCACCTCCTGGGATGTCTAATTCCAATTTAAACACCAGCAATAATAATAACAATAATAACACATTGGTTAAAATGGAGCAGAAGAGTCCAAGGGAACAGATGGTGAACACACCTCAACCGCGGACTAATGAACAGGTTTTCTCGAATAGAAACAGTCCAATTGATCAACGCACCGGTGGTGAGACAAAGGATACCCCTCATTGATTATGATTTTGGAATGAGTAAATAGGACACATCATCATGTCTCTCTTGTATTATACACACATTCTTAATAATAGACCATCTGAAGAGCTGCTACAACCGAGTTATATATACATCAATCATTATATCATTAAGATCTAAATAGGGCTTTCCACCGTTCAGAGGAACTTCACGACCTTGGTGTCTTTGGCAGCATCGACATACTCACCAGGCTTATCAACGATGAGATGAGAATCATGATTGATCTTATAATCCATCAACTCTCTCTCTGATTTCATGTTTTCATGGATCTCATTGATGTCCTGGAGGATCACTTCTTTCGACTCTCTTACTTTTCTCTGTTTCTTTGCATCGTTTGAAGGTTTTGAATCGTCAAGTATATCACTTAAGAGACTGTTGAGTTCTTTGATATCATCTAGCTCTGTAGGTTTAGTAGCCTTTGTCTTAGTGGTGGTAGCAGTGTTGGTCTGCTCCTCTGTTTTGGGTATACTCTTCTCATCGGCTATACTGACCCTCTGACCCATAATAGACACCTGTGCTGTTTGAGAGTTAAAGATCTTGTTCACGAGTTTCATCTCTTCCTGAATATCAACATTCTTATCTCCCCTTTCAATTGTCAATTTCAGCTCATCCAACTTTTTCATCTTCATGGTGTATCGACGCTCCAGTTGCTCGTAGTTCCGCTTTGAGTTCATCAGATTGATCAGCTGGGACCCGAACACGATGGCAACCGCTGCCGGGTAAATCATCGTTCTGTCTAAAGAGGCTATGAATCGACTCATAATGTGCTATATGGTTCGAGCTGGCTCAAATCACTGGAATATCACTGACCGAGGCCCTCACAACCCCAGGCAAAAGACAAGTAAAAGTCGAGTAAAAGAGGCCAAAGTTGATCCGGTGGACGGGAAAACCCGGACATCTTCGCCAAATTGGCGCTTTTTCTGTTGATGATGAAGGATGTGGATCATGACCAATGCTGCTGGTTTAGGGTACTAGGTCTCCTTTTCATTGCTTTTTTTCGAGATCATACAAGCTACTAGGGGGATATGATCGAACAGCTGCAAAAACTGACCTTGACGGAGCTCCGGAAGATATGTTTCAACGTTGGTATACGTATGTGTCTATGTTTACTAAACCACAGATCGCGCGAAGATCTTTGTGGGATTCGATGGAATTGGACGACTAACTGACATAAATATAGGGCTTACTGGTACCAAACCAGATATAATATCAAATATCCAACATGATCTCCCACAAAAATCCATCCTTGATCGTCGCACGCCCAACAACGGGTCTACTTACCAAGTCATCTCGATCGACATGGGAATCAAGAACTTTGCATTCGTGAGGCTTGAGCTCGACAAAGCCATGCC
The DNA here is from genome assembly GCA_030565205.1 of Williopsis galapagoensis. Taxonomy (NCBI): domain Eukaryota; kingdom Fungi; phylum Ascomycota; class Saccharomycetes; order Phaffomycetales; family Wickerhamomycetaceae; genus Williopsis; species Williopsis galapagoensis. Next base: position 11,738 of record JAJMBA010000080.1, read on the forward strand.
GTTCAACAGGCCACCAATGGTACGAGAGTGGAGAAAACTCGACGTGAATTCTTGGGCAGAGGTTTCAAAGGATTCAAAGTTCCATCCGGCACGATACGCTGAGATTTGTAATAAGCTGGTCAATGATGTGATCTTAAAGAACGATGATAGTTTTCCCGATGCTATATTGATCGAAAGACAAAGAATAAGGTCTGGTGGTGCGAAGAATGTTCTGGAATGGGTGTTCAGAATCAATATGTTTGAATCCATGCTCCATTCGTTCCTATATGCCAAGTTATTGGAGTTGAACAAGACAAAGAAGTTGAAGAGCGTCATATTGGAATCAAGCGCGAGTAAGATGGTATCATATTGGAAACCACAAGATCTTGACATGTTGCATTCAAAGAAACTTCGACTGGAGTTAGTGGAGAAATGGTTGCAAGAATCCATGAATCCCGTACAGAAAACTAAAAGGATGATTGAATTAGATCCAAAGTTCCAATTGAAAGATGGGGCGGAATTGAAAGGAGCCGTCAGACCATACTTGAAACAAACCATGAAGTCTATGAACACAACCGGTATGGATTTCGGTACGGATAAAGGTGATGACCTGGTGGATGCACTGCTCCATGGTATATCATGGATCCAATGGCAGGCTAATAGAAATGTCCTCAAGCTGGAAATGGTTAGCAGTATTGAGGATGGATTGAAGAAAAGTGATGATATCTATGACCAACATATGAGGGCACTATCTTCATTGAGTGATGAATTGAACGTGAAGAATGTTGATAAGAATGATGATAAGGTCAGAAGGGTTAAGAATAGATCCGCAAGAAAGGCTACGTCTAGTGCTTCCAATATCAAAGACTACGCCCATCATCATGATGATAAGAAAGGATATCCAGAGAGGCGTACGAAGGAGGGCTCGAAGAAGAGAGAGCTTAAGAAGAAGCCATCTATCAGGAAGAAAGTAGGAGAGATACAAACTGGAGCTGAACCAGAGGAAGCCGCTGTGGAGAAGATACTGGGATCAAAGAAGAATATGGATGGGTTTGGTGGATTTGCACCTGGTGAAGCTAAAGCTATGGAAGTTGAGCTTGAAAAGAGAACAAAACATTTGACCGCTCAAAAGAAGTACACAAAGAGTGAACCCCATGAGTCTAAGGCCAAGTCTTCTAAGAAATTGGAATAGATATGATAAATGTGGTTTAATGGTATAATGCATGCATAATAATGGTAAACGTCCACATTTTTGTAGTAAATCGTATTAGTCACGTGAGTCTTGATCCTTTGTTTACTTTTAGATTCATCAACTTTGATGGCGTCAACCATCAAGATCTCTTTTGCCTAAAACTACACAGCCATACCTACGATGAGTAATTGAGCCATCCAAATCACAAGACTTCCACTGGCTCACTCATATGCAGTGTTCTGATTCCCAACCGCCCTCTTCAATCGGTATAGCGCCGTGGCTACGAAGCTTGCTTGATCCACTTACACAAAACCACAAAAAATCACCATCCCCCGCTGAGCTCCATGATTCCAAAAAGCGACTTTGAAGTATTACAGATGTTTATTGATCATTGGGTGACTTTTATCCAATCTGGGCAGCTTTTCTTCCAGAAGTCCAGTGAACAAGACCATCCATATCCATACCCGCTCTCGCTGATAAGTGCTCCAATCATACTGTTAAATAGCCGCCAATTCGCTCATTTGACGTAAAGAAAAGCTATCATCCAGGATCTTTAACAGTTGACACATCCATATAGAGCTATCACACTACCCCAAATCTATTCATTGCCAACTTTATTTTGCCATACAGAGCTATCAACAAGTGATAGTACAGTTCAATTAAATTTCATTTTAAGCTGAGTTTTCCATATCCAGCGTTATGCATTACGGTACAATGAGAGCTAATGGTGGACACCAAGCTGTAAACCACAATTATTATGATGAATCTTTCAGGTTGGAGGAGACTAGGAATGTCTCTTTGGGTTCCGAAGGTGTCGTTGAAAACTCGCCAATTCCAGAGTCGGGTACCAATGAAAGCCCAGTTAAGGGAGATCAGAACATTGAGCTTGTTCAGGATGAGGAGAATAATAAACGGAAGAAGAAGAGGTTCTCATTGTCGAGATTGTTCCATAGAAAAGGTGGTATTGATTCACAGGTCGATTCGGTTAGGATAAATATTGATTTGGACCAGCATAAGAATGAAGGCTTGATTAGAACACCATCGAAGAATGCTGTGGGGACATTATCAATAAGAGAAACTCCTTCACCAACTTTAAAGAAACATAGATCAATCAGACAGATATTTAGCTCTATGAGGTTTAAGAAAGTTGATGACAACCAGAGTGCTGTGACTGCTGTCAGGTCGCCACAAGTGAAGATTGTGTCACCCAAACAGGGTGTTCTTGAAGTTGAACAGACCTTGACACAGCGATATATGAACAACAACTATAAGACGTTGATGGATGATGTTGACGCAATTCCGTTTGATCTAACCATTGAAGAACCACAAACTGTGAGAAGTCGAGTTTCCAAGCTGTTATCATCTTTGAGTCCAATCAAATCCAATAACAGAGCAGATACTTTATACTCAGGACTTGATAACTGGCTTGACCAAGCCACTGGCTATGGTGCTACTGCCGATGAAGAATGGAATCCATATGCTACAGCAAAGAAGTCGTCAACCTTTAATACGCAAATTGAAGTTCAGAGCACTCCATTGAGATCAGTTTCATCAGAAGAAGAAAGGAATAAAGACTATCAAAGCGACGAACTTGACACAATCAAGGTGGATTTATCTGAGGAAAAAAAGCCCAGTCGGTTGGCAACACTCAGAAGAAAACTCTCAAGGGCCATAAGATGTCACAGTGTTAGTGGGATGGATGAAGGTAAGAAGAATGCTGCAAACAATGATATCATATCTTTGGAGTGCCCTAAAATTGAGATTCTCTCTGTGAATGACAAGAGGTTGGTTGATGATATTGAGGTATCAAATTCTGGTACAGTTAGAAGACATGTCAATCTGCATCGTTTTCCAACTTTTGAGCGTGAAATTGAACACATACTTGGCGCGGCCTCGAGCTCAACTCCATTGGAAGCTATTTTCAATCCCTTTTATTCAACGAATAATCATGTACCATCATCATTTGAGCCATTAAATGCAAATCACCTTGTTCAGAGTAATTCTTTTGGTAGATCCATAAAGAAGTCAAATTCCAAATCATCAAACTTCTCACCATTATCAAAATCTTCTAGAAGGTCTTTGAAAAGAAATCAGTCTGTGACCTCAAGAGCCGAGTCGCCGAAGAGATCAAAGTTCAATGATGAGATGTTTGCTAACCCAAGAAAATTGTCATTATCTGTGTCAAGTGAAGATTCAATTGATGATGTTTCCTTCAAAGACTCACCGCCATTTTTACTTGGAGATAGAACGATCAGACTTTCACCATCGACTGAGGTTTTGCTCGACAGGCCTACGAAAAAACATAACCTGACTGCTTTCTCACATTCTAAGACAATAAAGAGCCTTAACTCAGAGAGTAACTTAATATCATTGACAACAACATTGGCCACAACTCTGTCTCCAACCTCTCCTCAGGCTCCTTCTCCAACACGCTCCAAAAGACCTATAACGGGTGGCGCTGATGAGTATCTCATTGCTAGGCGGAGAGAGCTCGATGAGATTCAAGAGCTAAAAGGACTGATACAGGAGAGTAGAGAGCTGCATTATAAAGCTATCAACTCACAAGTTGTGCTATGGTGATAGATGGTTTTCAGGCAATTCTAGGGTTCAATCTTTTAGTAATACATGTGCATAATTTTCGGTAATTGAAGAGGCTGCTTGTAAGGAGCAGTAAAAGGTGTAGAACAAGAACCCCTCCGACACAGAATACAATGATACTTTTATTGATACAGCTTGATAAGAATGAGAAGAATTTTTTTTTTGAAGTTGACAGAGAATGTTTTTTGTATGGTTTCGATGGTAAGACTCTCTGTGGTCTCTTTGGGGGTATATTGTGGATCTTCAATCCCAATTATTTCTTCCCCTTTAAAACTGTTTAAAATTGAGAAGTTCTTTTTCAGAGTTTGTACTAGCTTGTCACTGACCCTTCATAAGCCGGTGTTCCGAGAAAGTGTTTCCAATATAGAGCCCCTTCCATTCTTAAAATTGGCGATCCATTTGTTTGTTTCAATGGAATAAAAAAAGAGACTCCTTTTGAGTGACAAGTTGATGATCTTTTGAATGGTTTCGGGCTTTTCAGCTTCTGTTCTCACAGTCTTTTCAACTCAAATTTGTTGGGGTTTTCCTCATAATGGAAGTTATTCTGAAAGAACTGAGAATAAGTACACACTTCCAAGCTAGCAGTTTCTTTGATACCAGCGAAAAGTATGTTGGAAGAATGATACCACCGTGCTTAAGTGATGTAACTTAGAGACTTTCAGTAAGTTGTTGAAGACATCTGGTAGCTCGTGTGCTAGAACAATGATCTTCACCTGACAATTGGTGGGTACTTGCAAAAATCCTTTGGGATGAATTGCATAGCTGTTGAATCAAAAACTGAATGCTCAAGAGAAACAGGGATTGGATTCTTGGAAGGTCCCGAAATTTTCATCAAATATTTCTGAAAGTGGGTATTTACTATTGGTCACTTGATTAACGTATGATTGCTCAATTGGTGGATCTAAAGTGATTTTTTTAAACGCTGTGACTAGTGGATCTCTACTATTACTTTATTCGGCTGCCGGGAAAACGGCCGTAAAGCAATAGAGCTCTGGATGACAACTTTAGCTAGTTTACTGATTCGCATTCTCTATTATATTCTTTGCTTCCCTGAGGGGGGGTATAGTCAAGTGCTTATTGCTAATTTATTTCCTTAAGGATTAGGTTACCTACAAAAAAATACAGAGCTTGGGAGTTTATTCATAACGGAGGAAAATACTCTGTAATGGATGAAGGCAAGCTAGGGGGTCGTTGTCTATCTGTACAGCAGTGATAGCCAACATGGGAATTCCAATCTCCAAGTTGTTGTTTTTGGCATGAGATTGATAGAACTCAAGTGTAAATCCCAATGCAGTCCTTTTTCGGAACTTTGTGAACCCTTTGACTTTTCTTTAAAGCTTGTACTCGTTCATCACTCCCGTTATAAGATGGAGTATCTGGTAGCTCTCTTCAGATTGTCATCCTCAAAGTAGACTCTCTGTCAGTATTCATACTCATAAACCACTTTACATTCTTAACATATCTAAAGAGACTGGATATTGGGTATCATGCATAGACCGTGGTTATTGACGGTGCTAATTATAGAATAATGCCTCCTATTGACTTTATGAACTTGACAGAGAAGAACAGTTACAAATAGTGGCAGGGCTATGTGTTTGAAATAGCATCAATGGTATACGTCATGAGCTTTTACCAATGGCTTATTTTGGAGTTATGGAAGAAGGCATATTGTGCATCCGTTGCCGGGGTAACTCCAGCTTAGAACAATAGGATAAAATTAACTCCGCTTCTATGAAATACTCGATAACTTGTAACTTTTGATAATTGGTGGTTCACTGCCAGGCACTATGATGTCGTTGTAAGGTATATGCCAATAAGCTTCCCCTCCTATTAATATCAGCCCCAGTGTTGTCGTTCCTAGTGATCGGTTCCACACCACCCGGTCCGTCGTAACCACGCGCGGGCCGTCATTATGCGTGGGCCGAGCCAAGGCCCTACTTGCTCCCGTCAAGTTATGAAGCAGAATGTGCCACGATAAGAACGCTGATGGGTTGACTGGTGATGATGGCGTTCTTGGGCCACACCAGTGCAAGTGTGTGTCTTCCATCTTGCAAGCACGGTCTAACTCCAAGATCGAGTCGCTACCCGTTTAGGCCGTGGGTTTCCCCTTTCAGGCCGTTAGCTATTATTACCCTTCCCCAATGGAGTAATATTAAATGCCTCTGGGAGGTTGACATCTACGGTGACGCGTGGGTGCTGAAGCGGGGCCTCTCATTGGCCACACACAGGGTTAAATATAGCATGATCTACCCACTCCGAGCAACATGGGAAGGAAGGAACTCTAGATCGGGCTATATATACCTCCAGATCCTCGAGATCCCCACCACCCCTACTTCCCCCCCTACACACACCCTGATTCTGCCTTGCCACCACACAACGGATCACAATGAAGTTCCTTACACTCGCTGCTGCTACTGCTCTGCTCTCCTCCGGTGTCTTTGCTGCTGATGAGCCATGGTCCACTTTGACCCCAAGTGCCTCTCCTATCGGCAACACCGTCTACACTGCCACCTTTGGTATTGCTGTTGTCCCACAAGAATCTTCCTCTGCCACCCCATCTGATAAGAAGGTCAAGAGAGAAGTTGTCTCCCAGATCGGTGATGGTCAAATCCAAGCTTCTACTGCTACCAAAGTGAAACCATCCACCACTGCACAAGCTATTTCCCAGATTGGTGATGGTCAAATTCAAGCTTCAACCAAGACCGAGGCACCAAAGAAGACAGCTCAAGCCATCAGTCAAATTGGTGATGGACAAATTCAAGCTTCAACTGCCACTGAAAAGCCAAAGAAGACCGCACAGGCCATTTCTCAAATCGGTGACGGTCAAATCCAAGCTTCAACTGCCACTGAAAAGCCAAAGAAGACCGCACAGGCCATTTCTCAAATCGGTGACGGTCAAATCCAAGCTTCAACTGCCACTGAAAAGCCAAAGAAGACCGCACAGGCCATTTCTCAAATCGGTGACGGTCAAATCCAAGCCTCCACTGCCACTGAGACTCCAAAGAAGACAGCCCAAGCCATCTCCCAGATTGGTGATGGACAGATTCAAGCATCAACCTCCACTTCTGCCCCAAAGAGTTCCGCTGATGCCGTTTCCCAAATCAGCGATGGTCAAATTCAAGCATCAACCTCCACCTCATCCAAGGTGACCACCAAGACCGGGGCCTCTCAAATCAGTGATGGTCAAGTGCAAGCCACTACCCTCTCCACGGTTGTCTCGGACTCTTCCGCCTCTTCCTCCCTTTCTTCCGCTTTGGCATCCGCCTCTGCCGAAGCCTCAGATGACGATATCAACATTGTCTCCTGTAAGGCGGAGGGTTCATTGGCTCTCACCCTCCATGACGGTATCTTGATCGACTCCCAAGGCCGTATCGGTTCTATCGTCGCTAACAGACAATTCCAATTCGACGGTCCACCACCACAGGCCGGTGCCATCTATGCCGCTGGTTGGAGTATCACCGATGACGGATACTTGGCTATTGGTGACAATGACATCTTCTACCAATGTTTGTCCGGTACTTTCTACAACTTGTACGATGAACACATCGGATCCCTCTGTAACGAGATCAAGCTGGAGATTGTCAAGTTGATCGATTGTTGAACTTGATGACTCAGGACTGAGGGGTTGTGGACTATTGATTAGTCTCGTTGGTTTTGGGGATTTCATTCCTTGCATTCTGCATTTCAAAAAATCAGCATTGCTTCCCATTCATTTTTTACACATTTAAAAATGTTATTAATACCTTGTTACCTTCTTCCTATCGTTTTTGGTTATTTCAAAAGTTGGTAGTCCTTTTCTGTTTGTTAGCTACTCATGTGTCTTTATTCTCTTTGCAAGCATTGCATCTTATTCATCTTATTTTACTTGAATGGTTTTGTAGTTATATATTTATCCTGATCACTGAGAAATCACCACCTTATTTCCGGCCGGGTACGATCCGTATGTTCCGTCAACCAACGAAGAATCCAAGAAAGAACTTGACTACTCCTGTATTCACCTTCCTAATGCTATAAACTTGTACTACTTTCTTTGCTTGCCTTATAATGTGAAATATAACATGTGTATTGTATGATATGATCTATTCATCAACAAACTTCACCGCATTCAGGTAAACTGGGTGACAATGGACACCCAAGCTCTGATCATACAGATTATAAAACGTCCCGGACAAACACTGGTAAAACACATCGTTATTCCCAATGGACAAATGACCTTCTGGGTTGATTCCCCAACCAGCAGCATAGATCGTACCGGCCTGTGGAGGTGGACCGTCGAATTGGAATTGTCTGTTAGCGACGATAGAACCGATACGGCCTTGGGAGTCGACGAGGATGGTGTTGTTCAAGGTCATGTACAGTGAGCCTTCAGCCTTGGCAGATTGGAGCTTGTAGTAGTCGTCAGTGTTGATCGAGGTCGAGCTGGCAGATGCGCTGGATGATGAAGAAGATGAGAGATGCGTCGTGCTGGATGATTTGGCTTTAGTACTGGTTTTGGATCCGGACTTGGTGCTTGATTTGGATCTGGCTGAAGCGAGTGAACTCTCAGATGCAACGGAGCTCAATGAAGAAAGCACCTCTGTTTGCGTGATGTTCTCAACGGAGATACCGAACGATGAAGTGGCATTAACCAATAGATCCGTTGATAGTGACGCCGTTGGGGAGAAAGTACTCCAGACCGAACCGCTATCCGGGTTGAACGCGGTGATCTTTGAAGCCTTTGATGATGAACTCTTGGTGATTTTTGATGAAGAGGATGATTTCTTTGAAGAATGAGTAGATGATGCCGAGGTCTTTTTTGGTGAGGATGAATGCTTCGTCACGGAACTCTTACGGGTGGTGGTGGAGCTTGTACCCGCAGCAAGGATCGTGGTGGTGATGAAAAAGAGAATGTAAGCGAATGTATATCTCATAATTGAATGAAAAGTGAAAGAAGAATAACCCTATTAACCACCAAGCGCACACCTGTGACGAAACATCCTAGAGAAGGTACCAGATCGCCCTTTATATAGCATTCCCCCATCTTAAAATCTTGAAGAGCAACTGAATCTTCATGCTTAACGGCAAACACAACACCGCATATAATCCACATTGAGACACACTCCACCACACATTACACCGAAGAACAACCGTATAAGCGTGTTGTTCAATCTGGTTAACCCACCCAAAAGTAGGTGAAACTATGACACTATAACACATCATCCCACAGATCAACCAGCCTTAAAGGATCAAAAGAAAAACAATCACTTCCTATAACCACCCATCGGGACTCTGGGGGTTACTTCTAGAACTGGTGAAGAGTCAATGTTGCTATATATATCGCGCCATATAGGTTACGGTAGAAGGACCTTGGACAAAAAGAAAAAAGGCGCTCGGGGTTAACACAGCCGTATCTCCGATAGGAACCGGTTAACTCCGCTATAGGTGGTAGCGGTTCATAAGGGATCAAGGCAAGAGAAATACACTCGGGAGAACTATCTTACTTTCTCACAGCACTTATGGGCCGAGTTGGTATATATGCCTCATAAAGATGTTTCAAGACATGTCTCTTCCCACCATCATGTCCCCTTCTAATCACCATACCTGAACCACACAGAACATACAAAATGGCACCAGTTAAAGAAATTCTCACGAGGCTATTGAACACCACCACGCTCCCACTCTTATCCAACGTCACTCGTGACTCCACCATCATCTCACTCCCTGTCATTGGTCTCCCAGGGTATGTCGACCCATTATACTCGAACAACACCATTGATTCACTCTTACGAGAACATCCGGTTTATCATAAGGAGCTACCACTCAATATAACTGAAGACCCATCCACTGAAGGGTATTTAGCTGAGCTATTGGCTCAATCATCTGATGAGTATGACGTCTATGAGGATTCTTCATTCGTGGAGTATGATTATGACGAGGGTGAGCTGACCTCTGCTGATTTGATAACGGCCCAGAATTATCCATTCCAGAAGAGTTCTGGTATTGTGATTAGAAACAAGATTCTAGCAGAGCTTGGGTACAAGGCTGCCATCACCGTTGGTAGAACCACTGTGAAATATTCTCCTGAGATTGTTGCATACTTTGGAAGATCATTCAAGTTCTTGGTGAACAACTTGGCTAGAGACCCATTGTTCAAGGAACGTTCCAACTCCACATCTGATCAGGATTTAAGAGTTGTTTCCGGTTTGTTACAGGAGAGACTCGAGGAAGGCTCGTTGATCCCAGCATTAAAGGGCTACAAGTCCACAGCTTCCTTCAGAGTGAAAAGAACGGTGAATGGAGTGTCGACATTGTTCAACGTTGAACCATTTTTCACTGAGAAGAAGATTACAAATGATGTTGTCGGTGAAGAACAAGAAGTTGAAAAAAGAAGGGCCAAAGTTGGTTTCACCTACCATGCCACTGAACGTGGTCTTTGGGTTGATGTTGTTATTAGAGGGTTAAATGAAGCTGGTGAAGAGTTTACTCATGAACAAAAGGTGTTCATCGGTAAGGATATCTTGGAAACAGTTGATGAAGCTGATGAAGCTTAATTGAAAACCTTTTTGTAACACTTACTTAACTTATTTTAATATTATATAATCTTTTTAATGATGATGATATAACACAGTAGTGTTCAAACGGTGGTTTTGCGTTAATCACTCATTAATTTTCTAGTACTAGTAATTATTAAAGCCCTTCCAAACACCAGTGGTGACACATCCGGACACCAGCCGATGGGTTCATATGTCTCTAACTCAATCTAAATAAGAAAAATACACCTCAAATCACTCCAAACCTATTCAATATCACTATTAGATTATATATGTGCCCATTTGTGACAAGTTTTATGAGTTTCAAAGAGTCAAGTTATTTATTTTTTTGATATTATTATTGTTTAGTAAATATTTTCAATGTAAGCAGAGATTAAAATCTATTTTCTAGAAAAACCACTAAAGTATTAAAGTTTTGAGAAAATAAAAAACTGAAAAATATCAATGAAATTCATTTATATTATGAACCAATCAAGGGCTATCCAGTGAGGTATTTCAAGTCGTTTACCCATGCCCCAGTAAAACCCTCTGAAAGGCGCTGGAAGGATCGGGCCCCACAGCCCGCTAATTCCGCCCCGAGACGTTCTGGAACATTCCACGGCCGCTTTGGGCTGGGCAGCGCAGTTAAAAAGGTTACCCGCCGCGCGCAGACAGATTAGAAATCAGTTTTAGTATACTTTACACACTTCACCCTTGAACTGGCTTCTTTAGCTATTACTCACACCTACAACCCATAAACAAAGAGGACCAATTAATACTTGTACCTCTCACACAACATTGCTAGATACAGAAGGACAATCACAACACCCTTCTTCCACCACTCGAGCAAGCACACAAGCAGATCTCCACACCCGCTCCGTTTTGCCACCCAAACGAAACATTCCTCCCACCATTACAAACAGCAACCAACGCACACAAGAACAACATCAACACAACCTGGAAACAATGACTTCGATCGCTCCTTTCCCTACACTTCGTCGCACACTTACAGACGTCATGGAGGATGAGCTGTACCATGTGCCGAACTCACCTTATTCGCATTCCAACGCCTCAAATACATCCATGTCCAGCATCCGTCCAGATATGCTCATGATACCGGATCTTCCTCACCATACACATCCTAACAGCAACTACACATCTTTGAATTCACCACAACTATCACGGGTGAGTACGAATAACGACCAGGTGAGCTTTGACAGCGGCGACGTGCCTGTGTTTAGCACGTATGCCGATCCCGAGAGTGTTCCGATTGCAGAGCCACAGTATGAGAGTGAACCACTGGTGAAGTTCAACGAGGACTTGACTCTATCGCTTTTCGATGACGCTGAAGGATTGATGATGTGGCCTGGGAATAACGAGATGTTTGTCAACACTACAAAGACTGAGATTAGAAGGAACGAGGAACATCAACAACAGTTATGGGGTGAAGAATTAGAAGAGATGGTTTCAGATTCTGAGGATGAATACTTCGATACTGATTGGGAAGATGAGGATATGATTGATGGTCCAAGATTCGGTGAACCAAGAAGAGAATCACTCAGTATTCCATCAAGTTTCTCCAAGAGATCCAGTCCACCGGCCATGGTGTATGACTACCCAGTTGAGAAGAGACATCAAGAGAGATCACCAGCGGATCCATCAAACCAAAACCCAATACAGTTGAACCCAGAACAATCTTCCCATCCATCCTCACCACCACCACAAACCAACCAATCATCACAGACTTTACCAATCACACCAAGCTCAATGCCACCAGTGATACAACAACCGTTCCAATCCACTGAGACATCACACATAACATCCACGGGGATGCATCAATGTCTGCTTCCAAACCCCACGCGCACGGAGCCGTGCTACAAGTCCTTCTCGCGCCCATACGATCTGATCAGACACCAGGAGACGATCCACGCGGACAAGAAGAAGATCTTCAGATGCATCGTATGCTCGGGGCTCTATCCTCAGGCACTCTACCCTGACCAGCCACAGGATGAGGAGATGATGGATGTCGATGAGAAGAAGGAGAAGAGGAAAGAGAAGACGTTCAGTAGGGGCGATGCCTTGAGTCGACACGTTAGGGTCAAGCATGGGTTGACCGGTGATGAGGCGGTCAAGAGTATACAGTGGGCAAAGGATAATGTGGAATACGTCCGTATTTGAGCCATTGTCGGTATTACTACTCTGATGCTGGTTTCATCATGCTGTTCTTACACTACTACTAATGTTCTTTTTTTTTCTTGTTTGATAATCGGATATGATGCATTGACATTATATGACATTTATACATAGCTACCGATACATGTTTATTATTGACTAGGTATTGAATTGTAGACTGATAGGTAATTGACTGATGAATTTACAATGATAGAGGTCTGTAGTAGTAAACATTAGCCGCCGCGGGGGGTTTAATAGTTAAGAGATCTGATAGCAATTGAAGAATAAGAAAAACTACAAGATGTTTAAAGAAACCATAACAATCCCATCCATTAATAATACTAACCAAAAAATAATAAAGAAACATAAACCCAATAACAAGACTTAGTTACCGAAACCATACAAGGTTCTACCTTGTCTCTTCAAAGCGTAAACGACATCCAAAGAAGTGACTGTTTTTCTCTTAGCGTGCTCAGTGTAAGTGACGGCATCTCTGATAACGTTCTCCAAGAAGGTCTTCAAGACTCCACGGACTTCTTCGTAGATCAAAGCGGAAATACGCTTGACACCACCTCTTCTAGCTAATCTTCTGATAGCTGGCTTTGTAATACCTTGGATGTTATCTCTAAGAATCTTTCTGTGACGCTTAGCACCACCTTTACCGAGACCTTTTCCACCTTTTCCTCTACCAGACATTGTTGTAGTTGATGTTTGTTTTGTAGAATGATGTTCTGGGATAGTTGATAGTGTTGATTGGAAGAGTGGGAGGGAGTGGGTTTATATAACAAATTGGCCAAACGGCGGGCGGGTGGCGTAACTCCCAAACCCCAACATGGATTGTGGTATTTGTTGTCGTGCTGTGAAGTACGCGGTGTGGTGAGTAATCCTCGGCACGGAGAGTATGTGAGCGTGGAATGGGGCGGTAATTGGAGCGCAACGGTTTGTTATTTTTGCAGGGGCCATGTTGCGCTGAGGTTTCAGCGATCCGTGTCTGTGCTGAGAATTACGCGTGCGCGCATGAATGTTTTGGGTACATCTCATACTGAAGCAGATTCTGCATGCTGAGATTTACACAGGCGCACATCTGCTCAGTATGGCACTGCGCAGTAACTTTCAGCACAGACACTTCCTCTGACAACATGAGCACACAACATGGCCCGCACAACAAACAAACAAATGCGCTGCGGGGACATCCGCCCTTCCGCCCATTCCACAATCTGCTCACACCGCCCGTCATTCTGCTTTTTCTCTCTCGCCACCCTCCGAATATAAAACCACCCAACGCCGCCCAACTTTTTCATCTCAACTACAACACACTCACCTTTTCTAACACTATCATCGCAACATGGCTAGAACCAAACAAACAGCAAGAAAGTCTACCGGTGGTAAGGCCCCAAGAAAACAACTCGCCTCCAAGGCTGCCAGAAAGTCCGCCCCAGCTACTGGTGGTGTCAAGAAGCCACACAGATATAAACCAGGTACTGTTGCTTTGAGAGAAATCAGAAGATTCCAAAAGTCCACTGAGCTTTTGATCAGAAAGTTGCCATTCCAAAGATTGGTCCGTGAGATTGCTCAAGATTTCAAGACTGACTTGAGATTCCAATCTTCTGCTATCGGTGCTTTACAAGAGTCCGTTGAAGCTTACTTGGTTTCCCTTTTCGAAGACACCAACTTGGCTGCTATCCATGCTAAGCGTGTTACTATCCAAAAGAAGGACATTCAATTGGCTAGAAGATTGAGAGGTGAGAGATCTTAGAGAGATTGATTCATTTATTTGGTTTTACTCTTTTGGGTTATTATTTGGTTCGAATTTTATAATTGGTTAGGAATATAGGTTAATTGTATATTAGGTTTTGTTTTTTACTAATTCATTGTAGTTTATTTCTTCTTTATAGTCTTACATGTTCATTCGACTCTATTTCCACTTACATTCTACATGCCTTCTGTTACCAATTGTTTGCTGTTCCTCTACTGACTTGACGCCACTTCTTATAGACTGAGTTTTGGGACTATTATACCATAGATTTATGCTTATAGCAACCTCCTTTCATCCTCTAATAGAGAAATGTCCTTCTCAGAATCTACTACTTATTCTCTTCGTACCTTGTATCTGCGATATTGAATAGTAAACAAACTATGCAGGTGGTAAGAAACAACCATAGAGTACAGTCCCAACCAAATTCCAAACAACACAATAAACAACCCAGTACTCACCATCTCCATGACCTATAACCTCACTCAAATACCAAAAATTCAATGGTAAAAACCCACTAATCCTAATGATAATCTGTGCATGAGCCATAAACAAGATCACCAACACGAATAACAACTGCAACACTGCATAATCAAACCTTTCGAACCAAAACCTTTTGATACTCAAATAATGCAAATAATAAACTGGCGCACCAAATAAAAAGTTCGGTATGTTTCCCAAAGTCCAATAGTTGAACAATCCAACGTTCCAATAGTATGATTGGGCAAAACTGTATAGTGATGGGAAATATGAATCACACCATGGACGACCTGGACAATATTCCAAATATGGTGGGATTATCGTTCCCAGACTCACCAAGAACAAAACTTTTCCACTGATCAATGCAATTTTTCTTCGTATGAGAATAAGATCATAGAGGTACAATACTCCAAGTATGATGGTGTTACTCCGTGTCCACACTGCCAAACCCCATGGAACACAACTGAGCACATAAACCCATGGTGATTTCGATGATCGTAGAACAAGACCAAGGAGCGAGAGAAACGTGGCAAAGTTCTCAGAATAGGATGAGAGCATGAATACACCATGTGGGAAGAGTATGAACACCAATGAAGCTCTTAATGAGAATTTGGAGCCATATAGTGGTTTTGTCAATGAATATAGCAACAATACCGATAAGAAATGCAAAACATTACTCATGATAAGACCCATAATCATCGAAGTAGCCTGTATCTCTTCCTCTTGAACACTCGGTATCAATGCCGTGACCCACTTAACAACCCTCCACCAAAGAGGGCCAAAGACCCATTCATGTTCGAAAGCCGGCCCTTGTGAGAATAATCGGGAGAAATAGACATTGTCCCAACGAATTAGCTTGTTCAACACGTCATTGAGGATAGAAACTTGGGAGAAGTGTAGTGAGGTTATGTCTTGTGATTTATCAAATGTTGGTAGAGGAATCGCGAGGATTGATAGATGGATGATCTTATTGACTAGGAAGGTGATGAGTATTGTCAAGAAGTGATTCATGATCCATCTCTGTGATTGTGATTGATAACTGTGGAGTGGAGTGGAGTAGTTGGTGTTACTATAGTATTTGATGAAGCTCTAGATATGCCACCGAGGGTGAAGTATCACGTGAGAGAGTTCCCGGAAGTTACAGTTTTAGAGTGGATCACATGATTGGGCACGTGACCATCTCGGGAACGGTTCAGGAGTGATAAGGCAGCCGTGTTTGATTAAACCGGGGATTTCAATTGCCCAGTCACTCTTTGCTCTTTGCCACCAACCGGTCACAACCACAACCACCCACCCACCAACCTCCACAACAGCGCGGCTAACCATGAGTGAGAAGGAAAAGATTCTCATCAAGATCGAGCACGACGGTGTTGTCAAGTCCAGATCCGTCCCTAGGGGTATCATCAACAAGACGCTTTGTAAGAATCTTATCTTTGAGTATTTCGGCTATGTCGATGGCTACACCATTGAGAGAAGATCAAAGCGCTTCAAAGGCTACGTTGAGATGAAGGATGATTCCGACTACAAGGCCATGAAGAGGAGTTTAAAAGTTAAGAAACATTTGACTTTGCTCGTTGTTAAGAACCCACCTGTTGAAGAAGCCAGTGATGTTGCTATTCCGGCCACCACCGATAAGGACGTTCAAGTTGAACACGAGGACGACGAAGAAGCAATCGAGGAACATGATAACTCTGCCAAGGTTCTTGTTCCAATGAAACAATTCGATGATCTTTGTAACAATATCAATGAATTGTCACAGGTTTTCAGAGACAAGTTGAAACTCGTTGAGGATCTCACCAAGGCTTCTGCTGCCACCCCACAAACTCCAGTTGCTCCAGTTACCCCAACTCCAACTCCAGCTGAAAAAACCATCAAAACTAGCAGAAACCTTTCAATTGAGGTTGGTTTCCATCCAGGTGTCATCTGTGATGTCTGTTGTCCACATGGTGCCAAGGAGTATACTCTTCATGGAAACCGTTACAAGTGTCTCTCTTGTTTCAACTATGACATTTGTGAGTCCTGTTACAGAAATAACAAACATTCTGGCTTCCATTCCCCAACTCACAAGTTTATAAAGCTGGAACCATTGGTCTCATTGTTCTACAACCCTGATACAGAGGTCAATGACTCAGAGGTCAAGTTCCATTCCTCAATTGTCTGTGATGGTTGTTATCCTGACACTCCAGGGTTTTCCATGGTTGGTGATAGATATCACTGTAAGGATTGTTTCGACTTTGACCTTTGCGAGAAGTGTTACAAGAAGGGTGACCATCCTAAAGACCATGCCTTCAATAAGAATGCTGCCAAGTGTTCGTTGTTGATCGATGATCATGAAGAAGAGGACGAGGAAGAGGCTCTGCCAGAGTATACTGAGAAAAAGGCTATGCCAAGCTCCATCGACACTACAGGATGGGAGCCAGAGTTTATTGTCAAGCTTTTGAAATTCGCCAAGGAGTTCAACACTGTTGAAAAGATCGACAAGTTGAAAGAGAACAATGTCAAATATGCGGAGCTTTTGGCCAAGTTGTCCCATGACACTGAGATTTCGAACATTGCAATGGACCAGACCTCCACTGCCACAACTACTGAGACTATCACCCCATTGGTGGAGTCCCTGAAGATTACCATGACCCAGGAACATTCCATGTTGAAGATCAAAGTTGTCAACAATTTCAAAGAATTCATCCCAATGAACTCGATGCTTGAGTTCTCCTCTGCCGATCTCCCATTCAAGTTGAATTTCAACTTCCTCAAGGCGATCCCATTCGGTGGACACATCATCTTCCAAAAGGACTTGTCCAACTATATCCAGGTTGAGAAATTCCACAATGCCTCCACGTACCTTGTCCGCCTGCTCAATGAAAACGATGAGGAGATCATGAAGGCTAAATGCACCAACGGTTCAGGAGTCGTTGAGTTGAAACATGCCATCTCTAATGACCAATCCTTGATCGACATCAAGGATGATATTTCCACCACCGAGTCACCAAAGAGTTCTTCATACAATGACATCACCAGTGATGTTATTGAGCAGTATAACGAGAATGATGACCAGATCACACTCCAAGAAACCTCGTTGGTCCAATCATCCACCGCATCCACCGCATCATTCGCCACGGGCCAGGAACATCAATCCGTCACCGATATCGATGATGAGAGCCATGCATCTGTTGAAAGGATCCTGTCCGTCATGAGGGTTGATGAGCTGAAGGCTCAGCAGCTGTTGAAGGCTGAAACTGAGGCTAAGGAAGTGTCACCACGTTCTGATTTCATCGCAGAGAACTTCATGGCGATCATGAAGAGTGCTGAAAACAACCAGGAACAGGACTTGGATGTCATCAGTGCCGAGGAGTTTGAGGACGATTTCGAAGAGGATGATAACTTGGATGATTATGAAATTTTGAGTGCTGATGATTGGACTGAGCATGAATGAATCCCATCCCCATCCCCTTCACGTCTATAGTCAGTCCATCTATTCGATTCATGATTGCTAACATTTTTTTCCCTTTTAACTTTGACAGTTTTACCGCCTATCACTTACCACTTACCACTTTTTTCAGTTCTATGATGCCATGCTCAGCGTCATCTTCTTTCTTCTTCTTTTTGATCTTCCGTTAAGGAATTCTTTTTATTGTTTATCCATTTTTGTTCATGCTTTTTCTTGATAATTTTGTTTATCATTTATTTAACGTCTTATTCTTCTCCCGTTCTAGTAGTGATTGCCCTCTTTCCCTAGGTTGATGGATGATAATCCGTAGGCTATTATGGCACCATATTTCCGACTAAGCGGGAAAGTTGAAAGACGTACGCTAGTGTTAACAATAGGGATTCAGAACTCTAGAACATGGTGAATAATAAAAATGGCGTGCTTTATTGCCACTTGGAGTTTTGTGACAAATCATCCCCAATTTCCCCTGGTTATACAACTTTGAAGAGAGAATACTAAGAGTTCCATACTATCTACCGTAATTTAATTCCCCCAAGCGGCGCGCTGACTTGCCGAAACCGGGAACTCGGAACCCAGGTCACACAAAAAACCCGGACATCTCCCACTTGCAGGTGCTATCTTATCGGATTCGGGATGGTTTCTTTGACTGAATGGGGTAATTAATCCCAGGCTGTGAAAATTCAAGGTTTGTATATATTGGAAGGGGCATGGAGCTTGATGTGATTTGATATTTGCAATGATGGGGATTACAATAGAAGTTAGCAAACAACAGAGAAGTCAACAGACATGGGTGTTCTTTTAGGATTGATCGAGTCGATCAACTTGGACTATAGATTAGCTTTGATAATCTTATCAATAGTCTCTGGTGTGACATATTTCTACTCAACAAAGCTCAAAACAAGAACAATCAAACCATTACCAGCCAAACTTGCCAACAACAAGGACAGAAAACCAGGCCAATGGACACCGGAGGATTATCAATTACCAATTCCAGAACCATATGAGGGTTGGGACATTAATGAAACAAAACCAATACCATACAGAGCATTCAAGAAGAAATACAACGTGACGATGGGTATCAGAAACATGGACTTGAACGAGTGGATCGAGTTGGATAATGAGTGGATGAAGTATCACTTGTTGAAACAGAAGAGAATCAAAGAGAAGGGAACAGAGGTTTATGGTACATTGGAAGAAGCTTACCCTGCTGCTATTGAGTTGTTAGTTGAGCTGAGAAAATATTTACCAAACCGTTACCCAACATTGTTCCAACAGACTTCAAACGGTATCAAGATTCTCCCAACCGGTGAGGAATTCAACACCATCCAACCAGAAATCGATCCAATGCTCATTGTTGCCCAATTGATTCAGGATGATATCGCCATCATGATTGAGAAGGATGACGGCCAATACTGGTTGAAAGGTGGTGCAATCATGCTTGCAGGTTTCTGGAGATTAAAAGACAAGATCAACACCGCCCTTTCAACGATCCATACCTCTGGTGATGTTCCAAAGTACAACACGCATTTGAAGAGTGGAATGGAAAAGTTCTTCACGAGACTCAGACCGGAGAATCCAATTGTTAGAAACAACTACTTCATACAGACCGATGATCACTTGGACTGGTCCAAATCCATTGGTAATGAGAACAACTCAAACGTGGGCTGGTACACGGCTGATGAGGCTACTGATATCAATGAGATTTACTACAGATCAGAGAGACAGAGTGTTAGAAGATTGCCGATCTCCGGTGCCGCTATCTTCACCATCAGAACTTACTTCCACCCATTGGTCGATATCGCTGCTGAACCTGGTGTCGCTGAGAGATTACTTTTGGGTATCGAGTCTTGGAGTGATGATGTTAAGGAGTACAGAGGCTACGAAAAGTTCCATGCGGTTGTGATGCCATACTTGAGAAGCGTTGTCGAGGAACATCACGCGAAAGGATGGGATATGAAGGATTCATACCCTTGGTGATTATTTATTTATCTATATACACAATTGCAATATTATTCCATGGAAAGATTGAATATTTAGCCAAATCATCATCATCCCCTTCTTCGGTGATTTATCAACTGTGATATTTAGTATTTTACATAAGCAGCTAGCTTCAAGTGATGTGAGTACACCGGCTGACGTAACTCTTTCAGCCCCGCTTTGAAAAAAAAATAAAAAAAAATAGTTTTTCCGAAAGATCGGCGTTCGGCGTTCGGCGTTCGGCTGAGTTTGCCGCGGCTCTGAAGAAATCAAGAAGAAAAGATGCCATTTGGCACATCGAACGACGGGGGTGTTGATGAGTCAAAGGGTGTACCTATCTCACCACTCGTCTCCCACACCTTGTTCTGGCAGACTGCACTTGAACATCGACGGACATTCGCACACCTGATTGGCCCGTCCTGCAGTCACATCCATCGGCTGAGGTCATCGCCGCGTGTTCCCCTCCCCTTCTCCTCTTCTCAGGCTCATCCTGCCGTTCTGGATCGTTATAAAAACCATCAACCCTCCCAATTTCATTCTTCAACACACCCTCACCACTTCAAGAGGAACCACACGCTACATTTCATCACAGCGGTTACTGTGCAATAGACTTAGACGGCTACATACACTTCACATATACACTCCATCATGACTCTCAGGCGCACATTGGCTTCCATGACAAAGCATGCCACCAGACCAACCACTGACGTCTATGCAGCGGCTAAGATCCTCAAGAAGCCTTCCATATGGGACAACATCCCCCTTGCGAAGAATGATCCAATCTTGGGTATCACAGAGGACTTCAAGAACGATTCAAACCCACAGAAGGTCAATTTGAGTGTCGGCGCTTATAGAGATGGTGCTGGGAAACCTTATATCCTTCCATCTATCAAGATGGCTTCAGAGGTGTTGTTTAAAACGGAGGAGAATAAAGAGTATGCCCCAATCATTGGATCCAGCAAGTTTATCAGTCTTGTTAAGAACTTTCTCTATGGTTCGTTTGAAAGTGGTCAGAAGTTGATCCAAGAGGACAAGATTTCAATGGCACAATCGTTAAGTGGGACAGGTTCATTGAAATTATCAAGTGATTTCATCCAGAAGTTCAGTTTGAATAAGGATATCTACATCTCCAACCCATCTTGGTCAAACCATCAGAACATCTTTTCAAATTCTGGTTTGAATATCCACTACTATTCCTATTTCAATAGACAGACCAATTCAATTGATTTTGATAACCTCGTCAAGGACTTGTCAAACGCCAAACCTGGCTCTTCCATCCTTTTACACAACTCTTGTCACAACCCGACTGGTTTGGATCCAACAAATGAACAATGGGATGAAATCGTTGACATCATCGTCTCCAAAAAGTTGATACCAATCGTTGATATCGCATATCAAGGTTTCCAATCCGGTGTGATGAACCAAGACCTGTACTTGCTCCAACTGATCACTGAGAAGTTTAACGCCAATGAGATCTCCATCGCAATGGTTTGCCAATCATTCGCCAAGAACATGGGCCTATACGGTGAACGCGTGGGATCCCTCTCAATCTTGACCCCATCTGCCGAATTGAAAAAGATTGTCGATTCTCAATTGAAGATCTTGATCAGATCCATCTATTCATCCCCATGCATTAATGGTTCCAAGATCGTTGAGATTGTCCTTTCCAATGACGCTATCTTCAAACAATGGAACGCTGACGTTCTTGAGATGGCCACACGTATCAAAGACATGAGATTCAAGCTCCATTCACTATTGACAACTGATAATTCCAGTATGAAGAATTGGGATCACGTTATCAACCAACATGGTATGTTTTGTTATACCGGGTTGACCGAGGATCAGATATTGAAGTTGAAGGAGGATTATAGTATCTATGCCACGATGGATGGAAGATTTTCTATTGCAGGGTTGAATGAGAGTAATGTTGAGTATGTTGCTAATGCTATTAAGGCCATCACTTGAACTTTGATTCCATGTTTAATCTAATGAGTGATGCCGAGAGTGACTTGAGTGACTTGAGTCACTTTATACCAAATGAACTGTCAGTGACAGTGTTCAATATTCATATTTATTATTTATTAACTATTGTTGTAGTGAAATCAATCCCCCATCAGATACGCTGTGATCCTCAATTTATCAGTTAATGATGATGATGATGGAAAAGACCTGTTGAGATCATAATTATGTAATGTCTTATCGGTCCTTTGACTAGCACTGGTGTAGCACTGGATGATTGATATTGACTGCAAATGTTATCTTACCTGCCAAGTTAGCTGGATATTTTAAACTTTATCCATAAGGCTTCAGAGGGGGCCCAGGGATTGGTTATAACTTTTATTGATAAGTTTCAATTCTTTGTCCAGGCTCAATGCCATTGTAACACACTTGATTCATCTTCATGATCAAGTTGAAGTTGTGGATCGCTGTACACCACTAGATATGCCACATCACGGATAATTGAACAATTGGTCCTTTTGTGTCTTAGTACCATAACTAGTTTGCCGTGATAAGTTTTACATTGGGCTTCATTTGACGTTGATCTACGATGCACTTATCTGTGTTGCGTGAGGTCACTCTTGGAGATTCGAGGAGTACAATCACAATCACAACTTCCTTTCTTATTACATCATGGCTTTCTCTTTCTTCTATCCTGATTATTGCTTTGTGTTTACCATCGTTCGTTGGCTTCCCTAAAGGTCAAAACAGGATATGGAACCATGACTACATATGTGAGATGTGGAGACATGAGAGTGAAGGATATACGAATGGATAGAGATATCTACGTACCATGAGTGAAAGGCATGTCTGGCCAGTACATGATCAATCTGTGGTAATTCTATCAATATGCGGATAATTCTAGGGACGTAAGGGTTATCTGTATTTTCAAAGAATAAAACATTTCCCTTTATCAATTACATAGTAGTTTCCGTGCAGTTGGACCTTGCGTAAAACACAGGGAATGTTTAGATGTAATGATTCCCTATACCTTCATTTAATTTTACCAAACTTCAAAATGCAATACTTTTACTTTGAAGCTCCTACGATAACATTAGACAGGGTAATACGATTACCTTCAACTGTAATTTTTGAAAGACTATTTGGAAGCTGACAATGGCTGTGGAATTCATCTGGGTTTATACATGTAATTAACTAGTCACATGTCATACAACTGTGGATATCAACAGCCAACAGTCAACAGAAATCTGAAACTCACATGTGACACCTATATTACCTCTACTTTGTTTCTGGTAATGTATTATTCAAAGGTGTATTTATTTGAGCCCTAGTGCCGTTAGTAGGAATCCACCATTAGAGCATTATGTATGAAAATAACTACCGGAATGTAACCGGACTACCCTGTTGCGATACTGTACTCTTCCACTATTGTATATTTAGTTCTAGTGCAATATCAGCATGAAAATTTTTTACTATTCACTACGTTAGATGTCACGATTAGGGGCATAAAGTGTATTAAGTTAAAGGATATGTATGATAGCCATAAGCAATATAATAAGAAATTAGTAAAAGATTTAAAAGAATGTGGGTTTAAGAGACGAGATTTATTACCTAGGGTTATTATTTCTTTGCACTAGAGAATAAGCTATTTGGATGCTTCCTTTAATTGTTCTTAAAAACTCATCATCTGCGATTGAGAACAAACTCTTCCCAGTACTTATTCAGATCAATCACACGTACTGGGGCTTGAGCCGGAGGAGGAAAGGGGACAGGAACAGGAGAAGTAAGTTCAGCAATGGAATCGTCAATATCCTTCAAAATTATAT
>JAJMBA010000081.1:0-35530 GCA_030565205.1 Williopsis galapagoensis
AGGGGACGAAGGATCCCTTTATTGTTAGTATGATTTAAATAAGTTTATAATAGAACATCGATTATAATGTCTACAATTCTAAGTGAAAGATTGAGTAAATTACAAGAACCCACCTCTCACTGGGATGGTTACTCTGACTTATCATAAAAGCTTTGTAAAACCTTATTGAAGCTCTTTTAGGCCAGTCCAGTAGCTTCGATAGTGGAAGAACAAAAGAGACTAATAGGGCATGAGAAAGTGGAGAACTTTGGGAGGGATTCTTTATGTGATTGGTGTCCGGGTGTGAGGAGAACTGGTCGTGCCAAAAAGAAACAATTACGTGATCAGTGAGTGCATTTAGAGAAAGTAGTAGTAATATCAGTCTTACATACCATCGCTATTTTGTCCTTATTTAGTATTAAATGGGGTATAAATGATGTCTCCTTCAGCGTTAGACGGGTCATTTGCATCAGTTTTCCGTAAGTCGTTTTCACTTTTGGGCGAATCGCGCTGAGAACAACACAACCTGCGCTGAACTCTAGAGGTAGCCCATTTTTTGCTCATTTTTTGCTTGATATCTGCATTCTGAGTTCGGCATTAGACAGAGATTGCTTGCAGTACCATTGAATAAGAAGTCTGAAGATAGCGAGCCAAAATCTACTGGTATACGATCAATGATGACAGCTAAAAGTTCCCGAATCTGGAAATACTTGGGGTATTTCTGGAATTTCTAGATTAGATCCGGCGGCGCGCCGCTGGCGCTAGTGCTCCACTGTATGATTACCGAGTTGAACTCGATAAGACCGGAAACTAGTTTATACTATCAACTTCTCTACTTTCCAAGTTTGGTCGGTCAGCCTATCTGGAGTCTTAGCCATCTGGGAACCTGAAGACTGAAGTTGTCTGAGGATGGATATCAAGTTCAATTGCTCCTTCCCAACGTGCAACAAGGTCTTTAAGCGGAGGGACTATCTCACGAGGCACGAATCCAACCATGCCAACATACGTCGATTCACATGCTCGCCTTGCTCGAAGTCATTTGCACGCCGTGACCTTCTCGAGAAGCACAAGAAGTCCAAGATTCACTCTCGATCAGTACCCAAGCCATCTACTGCAGCAGTAGAACCAAGGACGGTTACTTTTGTTCATATGTCGCCCAGATTCAAGGTCAGTGCTGAACAACAGACACGAGCGCCAAGGGGGAACCACCAAGCCAAGGTTGTCATCACGGAACCATCTTCAAATCATTCCATGGGTTTTATGAGAGACTCGTTCCTAAATTCTGGCCGCTTCTCAAATGTCACTAACGCCTTCGAGGACTCCTTCGGATGGCTCTTTGGATCTCAATCTCCAAGAGTATTGGATCTCGCACAATATGATCCATCGGATGATCTATACGAATCTATACGTGAACATGATGATGAAACTGCTGATGATATCACAGACTTTTCGATCAATGATGAGATCTTATACAAAGTGAACAAGTTTTTGAAACATAACCTCAAAATCTCGGATGGTGGTTCATTAGTAACCAAAGATGGGTTCAATTATTACCTGAGCAGTTATTGGAACCATTTCGGGTCAACTTATCCGATCATACATAAACCCAGCTTTGATCCAAATAGTATTGAGAAAAGAAACCTGCCTGTGATGTTGCTCCTCTCGATGGTCACAATAGGCGTCGCTTGCAGTGGACAATCGGGTGGATATGATCTTGCAAGGGAGATCCAAAAGAAGCTGAGGGCTCAAATATTTGAAATATTGGAAACCATAGAGTATAACTTTGACCAGATCCCATTGAAATTACTACAGTCAGTATTGCTGAATGACGTTTTCCACCTTTACTATGGTGATAGATCACAACGTCAAAAATTTATCGTTTATCACCCCGTCACTATCAATATTCTCAAAGAAATGAAGCTTTATATCAACCTTGCCGAACCACAGATGAATATTGAATCAATCACAACGGAACAATGGTTATCATGGGTGAGATTTGAGAGTTTGAAACGGGCTGCACTTTTCGCTTATCTCTTGGATACACAGGGTTCATTCTTCCTGTTCACTACACCCTCAATATCTGTCTTTGATATCCAACTTGATTTGCCATATTCCGACTCTGTATGGAATGCTGAGACCGTGGAGCAGTTTTCCGTTGAGTATAACAGATTACCGAGAGATTTTGTCCGTCGAGATGACCATGCACATTCTGCTGCATTTGATGCTTCCAGTAAGAGGTATGAGATCAATCCAGAAGATTTTCTGTCAAACGGTAATCTCATACCAAACGTAAAGAGTGAGGGGCATTGGCCGAACTTTCTTTGGAGTTTGAGAAGATTGATGCAGCCATATAGCAGTGAAGATTGGGAATATCACTTCAATTGTTTCTCTCAGTTCTCTCGCTTAGTGTTCCTCCATGGTGTTCTTTCACTGGTGAAAGAGTTAAGGTCAACGAATATCTTCTTCTTTGGTAATGAAACTTCAAAGGATTCAGGAGATGGAAACGGAGTTAATAGGGTGAATTTCATTGCTTCCAAAATTGAACAGGCATTCTTGAGCTGGAGAGCTTATTTCCATACCAATATCTCTGAAGCAAACGCTGCATCATTGAATATTCAACAAATCAAGGTACTGAATGATTATGATACGTCGCCGATATTTTGGTCGAACATGACGCTACTAAATTGTGGGCTGATGGGTCTTTATTGTAACTTTGAGATGATTACAAGCTACTTCAAAACTGTTGTCAAAGCTTTGGATTCTCAATTATACTCGCAATACCTGGTGCACTCACCCGGGAAAGTTCGATTTGATACAATAGAATCGGAAAAGAGCAGGATACTCGTTTTGAACTGGGCAAAGTCTAAAGATGGAGAATACGCCACAATACAAGCATGTCTATTGATCCAAACGTTGCTAACGAATCAGGACCTCATAAGGAAGATTGCACATATTCCTGACTGTATGTATCTTGCTCTTTTGATATGTTGGGCACGGCATCAAGATGAATCCGAAGAGGTGTCAGAATACACACCAAAAGATGATGGTATCACACCAGGTGCTCATAAAGAAAGAGCATTAAGTTTCTTATCTTCAGTGCTTCATGGGGAAGGAAAGACGCTGCGAATTTATTTGAAGTCGTTGTTTATTTATATCTTGAGCATTTTGGAGAGAAATTGTATACCTGGTTCGAAATTTGTGAGGGAACTGATTATCATTACTGAAACTATATGACTGCTGGGGTAATATTCGTGATTGTGAATATTGCAAACCACAAATTGTTTGAAAATCAATGGAAGCTAGAGTCAAGCGAATAAATTCGAACTTATATGTATTAATTTGCTGTGGCGCCCATATGACCCTACTCCCATATGACCCTACACATAGGCCGTTTTCGTTGTGCATCATGAACCCTTTTCTTTTCTTCGATATTACTTTATTGACTTTTTGATATAAACATTTCTCTACAAACTATCCCATTATGTAATCTTTCTCTTCCACAACGACCATCTAGAGGGAATGTATAATATTGAATTTGCCATGTGATTGATTTCTCATTCCAATACCCATTCAAGCTTTAAGGTGCAAATAATTTTACACACCCTTGTTACAATTTTGAAAAAAAAAGGGGATCTTATCAACAGCCTTAAATTGACCATTTTTCAATTGAAAATTTTGTTTTTTTGGAAAATACTTCACCGTTATGAAGGAAAAATTGGGCCGGAGTGGATAAATCTCGAAAATTACAAACTGGATTCTTATAGCCATATCCATAACTCAAATAAATCATAAATTGCGAGTGTTCAGAGTACTAATATTTATCCACTCCGACTCAATTTTTTTTTCGTGCTTATCAAGAAGGGAGACGATCTATACATATTTTCCGTTAAAACAGAAACCATTTTGAAGAATTCTTCAAGTTATAAACCGATGATAATCATTTGTCTTTAATCATTCTTTATTTAATCTGATTGATTGCAAAAAGACAACAGTCTATGTCAAACCATCCCTATACCTATCCAAAGCTGCTTCGCGTGCCTCTTTCCGATCAATGATCTGAGTAGGATATCCCTCCACTCCACCCTCCACTCCACTAGGATCATGCAATTCCTTCCCATTCAAATCTTTCAACTCAGGACACCATTTCTTGATGAACCCACCCTCTTTATCAAACTTCTCGCTTTGAGTAAAGACATTGAAAATTCTAAACCAAGGTTGAGCATCAACACTTGTGGAAGAGCTCCATCCCCAGCCGCCGTTATTAGATGCCAAGTCAGCATCGACCAAACGATGATGGAACCATTTCTCACCCATTCTCCAATCTTGTCCCAGATCCTTTGCAAGGAAGGAAGAACAGATCATACGACACCGATTGTTCATATATCCCGTATGTAACAACTGTCTCATTGCAGCGTCAACAATTGGGAAACCTGTCTGGCCAAGACACCATTTGATGAACAGATCCTCATCCTCGACCCATTTGATGTTCAACGATGAAAAGTTGAATGGGATAAACATCATCAAGTATGGCCAGTTGACTATTACGTGTCTGTAAAAATCACGCCATGCAACTTCTTTGATAAACGTTGCAATCCCATCATCACCACCGATTCGTTTATTCTTGTTAAGTTCTTGTGATTTCTGAACAATGTAACGTGGTGAGATTGCCCCGATGGTGATGTAGGCACTCAAACGTGATGTTGACAAGTCTGCAGGGAAATCCTTATCGGATTGATATTGACGGATTGGATCCTTCAGCCAATTATCTAAAACTTTCTTTGCCTGAGATTCACCTGGTTTATAGTTCGCCTTGAAGTTTTTCAAATCTATAGTGGAAACTTCAAACATATCCAATGATTCCAAAGTGTATTCAAACTCTAGATTGAAGCCATCACTTTCAACAAATGAATGATCCCATTTCTCAAATTTCTCATCAACTTCCAAGATTTCAATAGGGTTATCATGTAAATATGCATCCCATTTCTTGTACCATGGAGAAAATTTAGAATATTGAGTCCCTTTGCCCGAAGTCAGCGTCAATGGTTTCACAATACATTGATCGTGGTAAATGTGAGTGTTCAATTTGGTTTTGAGTACTTCTGTGTCTCTCGAGATTTCATCGTATTCATACATTATGTTGAAATAGACGCTGTTTGTCTTGAATCGATCGTTCAACAGCTTATGGAACCACTCACCATAGTCAACACTCTTCTTATTATCATCTAGGTAGATGATCGATAATGGGATATTCAACGCTTTTAGATCCTCTTTCAACGTCTTGAGAGATTCGAGTATCAAATGGATCTTGAATGGACCTTCATTATGTGCATCCCAGAACTTTGTAGAGATTACATATAGACAAATTGGCTTAGCATCAATCTTTTTTGCATCTTGGACCATGTGGTGCAATGAGGTGTTATCGTGGATGCGTAGGTCGCTTCTGAACCAGTGGACAAGATACTCTTCATCAGTGGACAGTTCTGAAGGCGAGTGCGCCTCTTCAAGGACCTCCAACGGTAATGGACGTTTCTTCGAGTTCCATTTGTTTGCATGGGAGAGGGATAGTTGTTTTGGGTAGTGCTTGCCTTGGAGGTTTGTGTATCTGGTGAAATCCAGTTTGATCTTCTTACTTGGTGACATTTTGACCAGTTGAGAAGTGTGCGATGGATGGTCCTTGGTGATCTGAATGAGCTTTTGGGCCTTGATTAGTTGTTGAGTGAGTTAGAAATCATGGATGAGAGTTGAGAGATGAAGAACTTATCATCTGCTTGCTCTTTGCTAACCGACACGCAGAATGTTAAGATGTGGACATTGCTCATGCAGAAAGATATTCCGGAGATATTCCGGGAATTTCCGCTAAATTCCGATAGATCTAAAGATGTTCCGACACAGTTCCGAGATATTGGACCTCTGCGTTATCAAAAGTTGAGCCATACGATATGTAGATCTCTTTGGCTCTAAAATTTGAGATATTGCCTCTTTCGGTTAGACCTGCATTAGAATACTGCTAGAAGTTGTGTCAGACCCACTGGAGTATGATTATGATTGATCTGAGGCGTCTCCTATCAAGAAACCCTGTTTGAGATGTAAAGCCAACCGAGAATGGAAGTGATCAGTGAGTGTATAAAAAAAAGGAAGAATTACAAGCCAATATCCTCAAAGTTATAACACATTAATCCAACTGTTGCAAGGTTTATTGTAGTGGATGTCCCAAGTCGTTTTATCAGGGCGGCGAGTCCCCACCCCCCTGAACTCATTAGTTATGGATCTTGTGACCGATCTATTGGTGAATTGGTTCGGGTTTTCCACGATGAAGTGAGGATTTTCAATATGAAGAAGAAGGTGGTTGATAATTCTATATTGTTGTTTTACAATAGATCCTCTGGACATAAACGGTATGATGGGACGAAATTTTTTGAAGGGTATGAGTTGGACATATTGGTGACTATGCTTATACTGAGACTTGTATATTTATTGTATCATTCCCTGGACCTTTCAAATACTACAGATTTGGACTAAATGTTAATTTGACACATTCGGAAAGAGGATTATAAAGCATCAACTAACAGACTCATGGGACCAACTCCAAAAGAGAGAGAGTGGTTGTTGTTAAGTGCTGTGCTTTTGACCAATTTAGAGGGGGTGGTTGAGAAGACCATTGAGGAGGTTGAGTCACTTGTTATTCGAAAAAATAAAGCTGATTTGAAAGAATTGGAAATAAGAGGAAGAAAACCAAGACAAGAAGAAGAAGAATAGAAAAACGAGATCAACCTGGCCACGGCCTGTCACTTTTCAAACCCCGGCCGTTGTGGCTTGGGTGCCGCTTGGCCAATGAGAGGCCGTCTTTTGGCAATCTGCCGGGGTGGTGTGCGGGTGTGCGGCTCTTTTGTGGCTGGTGCACACGTGACGTGGCGCGATGAGCACTCTTTATCGCTCCACACTCAGCTGCCAAAGCCCATCAAGTGGTATATATGAAGAGTCACTCTTCTCATCGACACTGCTCTCTTTCACGGACCTACTTATACTCACACTTACACACTCACCCACAATGACCCTCGTGGCGGACTTCTACGCTGCCTTGCCAGGCTCCACCATCGTTGAGTCCACTCCACTGAGATCTACCCCATCCCATCTCAGCCATGTGGATCTTTCACTGTTGGACTCCACCGATCCATTTGCAACCGTTGTCGAGATCCAAGACGATCAGCAACTCACAGCTTTCGTCAACGATTCAACTTTGTTGAACGGTTTGCCATGGTTATCACAATTACAAGGTGTTGTTATCAATATTGCCTTGGATGATTATCAAACCATCCTATCTGTTAAAGATTTAGGGCTTGTCACGTTGATTTCAAGCAATGGTGATGATTTCATCAAGTTTTCACTCTTGGCTCATTTGTTGATCAAATTGGGTAAACCGGTTTTACATTTCATCGATTATGATTCCATCAAGTCTTCCAAATTGGCTGATTCTATTGATTTTACCATCTTGGATACTGAGATTGACAATTTTGATCAAGCGGTTGAATATCTTTCATCCAAGAAATATCCAATTGATTCATTTGAATATATCCCAGGCTCAAAATCATCTACAATCGGTCTCATCAACCTTGGTTCTCATGATTTCACCAAGTTGGGGTTCCCATTAATTAATATCAAAATTTTCAAACCATTGGACACCGTTTCAATCATTTCGAAATTCCCTCATTCAATCTCATCCATCGCATTGATCCAAGATTCTAAACATCGTTCAATTGGAAGATTGTTCTCACCATTTTTGTTGGAATGGTTTCAAGATCCAAATTTGCTTGTTGATAATGGTATTGTCAAGATTTCCACTTCATCAATTGGTTCAACATCTCAATCATCGGACACATTGGTAAAACTAATAATTTCGAATCTTTCCTTGGATAATCCAATTCAAAACATTTTCTATGGTGATGAATCTACAACAATAAATCATCCGAAATTGAACAAGGTTTCAAAATTGGAAGAGAGTTATACATCGATCCTTTCCCAACTCTTTGGTTCGAATCTTCACTTGATCAATCAATATAATTCCAATACAATCGGTTTGAACAATCTTGAATTTGGTTACGGTTCATATCTTCAAGAGAAGGAACAATTCCAAAAATTGATCCAACTGGTTTCATCATCATTAGACAAGCTCCATAATGCCACCTTGGTTGAAGATCTTACAAAATGGTTAATCCATGCTCGTGATTCCAAACAGATTGCATCATCATTAGTGGAATCCATCACCAGTGCACTTGAACTCGATCAAAGTGAAACATCATCCCATTTATTACAATTGAAACAATTTTTCCAAATCAATTCCAATTGGTTAATCGGTTCAGATTCTTGGTCTTATGATCTTGGTAATAGTGGTGTTCATCATATCTTGTCATCGAATGAAAACATCAATGTCTTAATCCTTGATAACGAACCATTCCAATCGAAACAGACACCAAAACCGTTCAATGCACCAAGAAAGAAAGATATCGGATTATATGCTATGAATTATGGAAATGC
The DNA here is from genome assembly GCA_030565205.1 of Williopsis galapagoensis. Taxonomy (NCBI): domain Eukaryota; kingdom Fungi; phylum Ascomycota; class Saccharomycetes; order Phaffomycetales; family Wickerhamomycetaceae; genus Williopsis; species Williopsis galapagoensis. Next base: position 8,512 of record JAJMBA010000081.1, read on the forward strand.
ATATGTTGGTTCCATTGCTGTTTATTCATCATACACACAAGTTTTAACAACCTTGATTGAAGCTGAGAAATTTGATGGTCCAAGTATTATCTTGGCTTATTTACCATTGATCACTGAAGAGGATTCACAATTGGATGTTTTGGTCAATACGAAAAAAGCTGTTGATTCAGGTATGATCCCATTGTATCGATACAATCCACAGCTATCAGATGAAGAATCATTTAAGTTGGATTCCACTGTGATCAAGGAGAATTTAAAAGAGTTTTTGGATCGTGAGAATAAATTATCATTATTATCACGCAAGAATCCATCATTTGCAAGATCTTTGAAGCAATCACAAGGTTCATTGATCAAACAAAAACAAGACAAACGTGCCCAGGAGGCTTATTCCGCATTGTTGGATGGTTTGTCAGGACCTCCTTTATCGATCTATTTCGCCAGTGATGGTGGGTCTGCGGAAGGGTTAGCCAAGAAACTGGGTAAAAGGGCATCTCAACGTGGTTTGAAAAGTGTTGTTTTATCAATGGATGATATTGAATTGGATGAATTGCCAAGCGAGGAGAATGTCCTATTTATTTGTTCCACTTCAGGACAAGGTGAATTCCCACAGAATGGTAAAGCATTCTGGGATTCTATCAAAGCTTCGGGTGAATTGGATTTACCATTATCGAAAATCTCCGTTTTTGGATTGGGTGATTCCCTTTATTGGCCAAGAGCACAGGATAAGCATTATTATAACAAACCTGCAAAGGATTTGTATGAACGGTTATTATTCTTGAACGCTAAGCCATTGATTCCATTAGGGTTGGGTGATGATCAAGATGCAGATGGATATCAAACTGGTTATAACCTTTGGGAAGCTGAATTATGGAAGGCTTTAGGTGTTGATTCCGTTGCTACCGTTGATGAACCAGCTCCTATCACCAATGAGGATATGAAGCGTGATTCTGATTTCTTGAGAGGTACTATCGCAGAGGCATTGAAAGATGATTCTACTGGTGCGATTTCTGCGACTGATCAACAATTGACCAAGTTCCATGGAATTTATATGCAAGATGATCGTGATTTAAGAGATTCAAGAAAAGCCGCAGGGATGGAACCATTCTATATCTTTATGGCTCGTCTGAGATTACCAGGTGGTATTACATTGCCACATCAATGGCTTGCTATTGATAAATTAGCCGACACTAGAGGTAATGGAACTATGAAGATCACCACTCGTGCTACATTCCAATTGCATGGTGTTGTTAAACATGATTTGAAACCGGCCATTAGAGGGATGAATAGTGTTTTACTTGATACGGTTGCCGCATGTGGTGATGTCAACAGAAACGTTATGATTAGTGCTTTACCTGGTAATGCCAAGGTTCATTCACAAGTTGTCAATGCTTCCAAGTTGCTTTCAGATCATTTGTTGCCACAAACTACTGCATATCATGAGATTTGGCTCCAGGGACCGGATCCTGAAGATGATGATCCATCATGGGTTGAAACGTTTGAGAAGAGACCAGATGGTCCAAAGAAGACAAAGACTCTTGTTGCTGGTAACTCTCTTGTTGATGTTGAACCGTTATATGGACCATTGTACTTACCAAGAAAGTTCAAGATTAACATCACTGTCCCACCATATAATGACGTTGATGTTTGGTCATCAGATGTTGGATTGATCGCTATTGTTGAAGATGATATCGTTGTTGGTTTCAACTTGTTGGTTGGTGGTGGTATGGGTTCTACTCATAACAACAAAAAGACATATCCTCGTACTGGATCATGTTTCGGGTTTGTTCCATTTGATCAAGTGCATTTGGCCGTGGAGAAAGTTATGCTCGTTCAGAGAGATTTCGGTAACAGAAAGGATAGAAAGAATGCAAGATTGAAATACACCATTGATACATTGGGAGTTGAAGTCTATAAGGAGAAGGTTGAAGAAATGTGGGGTCATAAGTTTGAACCTGAACGTTCATTTGAAATCACTGATAACATTGATCATTTCGGTTGGGTTAAAGATGAGTTGAAGTTTAACCATTTCACTTGTTTCATTGAGAATGGTCGTGTTGAAGATTCTGCTGAATTGCCACAGAAAACTGGTTTCAAGAAATTGGCACAATACTTCCAACGCAGAGAGGGATCCCAGGGTAACTTCAGATTGACTGGTAATCAACACGTTTTAATCTCCAATGTTTCCGATGATGAACTCTTTGATGTGAAGCAGATTATGAAAGAGTATAAACTGGACAACACCAGTTTTAGTGGGTTACGTCTTTCAAGTGCTGCATGTGTTGCATTCCCAACTTGTGGTTTGGCAATGGCTGAGAGTGAACGTTATTTACCAGTTTTGATTTCCAAATTGGAAGAGGCATTGGAAGAATACGGCTTGAGACATGATTCCATCGTTATGAGAATGACCGGTTGTCCAAATGGTTGTGCCAGACCTTGGTTGGCGGAGATTGCACTCGTTGGTAAAGCTTATGGTGTTTATAACTTGATGCTTGGTGGTGGATACCATGGACAACGTTTGAACAAGATTTACAGACAGAGTATCAAAGAGGATGAAGTTTTGGCCATTTTGAAACCATTGTTCAAGAGATGGGCTTTGGAGAGGGAAGATGGTGAGCATTTTGGTGATTTCTGTGTTAGAGTTGGTGTTATTAAACCAACTTTAGAGGGAAAATATTTCCATGATGATATCCCTGAACAATAATTTATTTTATTTTGGATAGACAAAAAAACAGTTTTTATAAGCATATTTAATTTTTAGAGATTTATTTAAAACTTTTTATTGTAGTGGTTTTTTTTTCATTTTTTTTTATCTGCACTTGATTCAAGAACACATGGGTAAAATTTGAAATTTAAAAATCTACAGCCAAAATGATAAAGCTCTATACTTAATAATAATTTTTTTGAGTAGTGTATACACTTGTCACAGGCAAATCATCTAATTATTTTCAAAAGTAACATCCCAATCCCAATAGAACGTTGAATATTGAGAATAAGTAGCACTAACACCACAAGCTTCAGCGTAACTAGTCTCACCAAATTTTGCATCCAATAAATCCTTCAATCCCTCCAAAGGAAATGAAAACCCTGGACCTGATTGACACCCAGCCAATGGGATAACAGCATCATTAACGATAAATCTCGCATATGCCTTACCATCAAATTCCAATCTTTCAGTAACTATATGACCACCCATTTGGAGTGATTTTTCCAGCTTCGAAGATTGAGCAGAAATTAATCTCATCAACTGATAGGTCATAATCTGGTTTGAATAAACCTATTGTTGTGGACTATGCAATGAGATCCGTATCATGGAAAAAACTGAATGTAAGGTTGTATGGGTATGGTGAACCTTGCTCCAATAAAGTGTATGTGTTATTAGCAAAGACGTGACCCAATGAGATTGACAAGTTATAGCCTGGACTGTTTTGATAATAGAAATCCAAAGATTTGAAATAATCAAAATTGATCCATTCTTCAGTGGTGAAGATCCCACAGATTTGGGATTCACCTCTAACGTTCAATTCAAATCCGCAATATCCCAAAATATCATAGATGTCATCACCTGTAAGGTTGAAACCTGGTGATAAGTTGTTGAGTCTTGTGGCTGCAACTTCCAAGTATTCATTTCCACTGAGTAATTCATCGTTGAATGATCCGTTGTAATTGACGCAAGGATTACGAGTGATTAATGTATTGGCACCTCTTTCTTCAACCTCATCAATGATTTGTAATGAACCAAGATCGGTATAATTATTCCCAAAGAATCCTTTACCAAAAGCACGAGCACTTTCAACAACACGGTCTTGACCACTAACAAAGATAGGATGAACAGTTTCACCATCGAATAAATCCCTATTTTGGGCTCTCCATTCTTCACCGGTTCTGTAAGCATTCTCCAATCCTGAATACCAACCATAGGACGATTCAGTCTCCAACAAGGAATCTTCAGTGACAAAGTATTCGTAATCTTGGATGAAAGCTAATGGATCTTGATAATGCTCCACTGTTGCATTTTTCAATTTCTGTGCCTTTCCTGTCTCCTTGGTGGCATATCTCTCACCGTGCCTCTTTAATAAATGTGCCTGGGTGACCTGACATTGATCCGGAACATCTTTGGAGATTCCATACCCTCTGTGTTAGACATATGGACCAGTTGTTTCGATATAACGAAGGATGTTGAACTGTTCGGTGGAGTCTTGTGGGTATGGTTTCGAAAGTTTGATGGTGATGGATTGACTGCATGATCAGCGATGGAGTCTCAGAGAATGACAATGGGTCTGTGTTTTAGTGCCCATCTCATATCTCTTTTATACTCCAAGACATTCGTCCCCATGTGTGAGCTTATCAAAAAGAGATCGATTGAACAATTTAACACCCCGTGGATCAACACTTTGTCTCGGCAAAAACCTTTACTTCGGCGACCTCAATTGCAACTTGGATCTCTTGAGGCTGTTCAGGTTGGTGATGTCACCCAACTGCTTGCGCTTCTGAGGAGTCTGTGGTGGTGACAATGGGAGATCAAGCTTCCGGTTGGACAAGTCCGAAGATGAAACCACTCTGACCCTTCTCTTACTCGGAGTGGTTGGTGGGGTTGGCATCTGTGCTTGCACCTGTTCTGTCTCATGCTTAGTAAAAAACTCATCACAATCGCCTTCCACTTGGTAATCGATAACATCATCCCATCCACTCACTGGTGTCTTGTTTATCAGAATCACCAATCCTTTCGGTCTCATGTGTACGGCCTTGGCCATAGATCTGACCAATTGTTTAACCCCGTGAACTTTCAACGAAGTCCCCATTATTAAAAGTAGATCTGGCTTGGATTTCAAATCGGAATTGAGCCCAGTGGTGATCAGCTCAGAGTATGGATGATTCTCTCCATAAAGGACAATGTTCGGTCTCAATGACCCAATAATCAAACCTCCAGTTCTTTTACCACTAAGCATTCTCAACGTCTTGTTCTCTTCACATTTGGAGCATTGAGGTAATGAACCCGATTTCATCTCATGAAGCTTATGACTATCCCAGTGAGTGATCTTGCAGCAAACTGTGCATTTCAAAGAATTCATATCACCATGGAGTTGTACAACGTCCAACTGTTTCCATTGTTTCAAACCTGTCCCAGTGATTTCTTGTGAAGGACCCAATTGTAACCCCAGTTCCTGTTCCAATCCATCGATGTTTTGGGTGTAACACCTAATGAGTCTCTTCTGTTGAAGTCTGTTTGAGATGAATTTGTGTGTCTTTGTAGCTTTGGCATTGGAGCTTTTCTGGTATAGTTGGGCCATGAATTGTGCAAATTGTTCGATGGAATCAGCATTTTGGAAAACAGCAATATCAAAGAGTTCCTTTCCCTTTATGCTCTTATTCAACTGTGTTTTGTAAAGACCATTGGACGATCTGAAGTCTGGGATACCAGCATTACAGGAGACGCCAGCCCCTGTGAGACAGACCATCTTTCTGGACTTGTCGATTGCTGAGGAGATGATACTCAAATCGTCGTTGAGTTGGAGAGTCTGTGTCATTGTGTGTGTTGTTTGCTTGTGAACACTGGATAATCTCTTCAACCAAGCGATGGAGAGGAGAAAGAAACCCACATTAACCCACATTAACCCTTTCACCCTGTGTTATGCGCTTCATCTATGTGAATGGTGAAACAAATTTCGGACGCGTCGAGTTTATCCGCTTTCGGCAGAACGCGTCCAATTTTACAACTTTCTAAAAAACTACAAACACACATTCAATATAAGGGGTTAAAGCAAATACAAATAAGCTCTCACACCACACTCAGCCTCCCTGTGAGTTCACGGCCAACTCCATGATCAACCTCGTAGCCAAGTGTAAGAATGGATAAGCCGAGAAGGAACTAATCTCATCATCGTTCTTATTCTCTTCGAATTTCTGTCCTGCAGTTCCATCAATAGATTCCCAACCGTCAAATTTGAAATCAACGAGATAGTTATTTGGTTCTAGTTGAAACAATTGAATGATCATCTTCATCCGATCCGGGATCGTACTGTTCTCAGTGGAATTTGGACTGTATTTCCAACGAACTTTGATGCTCCAAAGATCATCTTCTTTAGGTTTAGTCCATTCGGCACCCAAATTCTTCAAAGCTCTATAGATCTCACCCATTACATCCAATGGGTATGATCTGGATCTGATTCCGAAATGCCATCTAGTCTTGGATTTTTTCGTACTTATTGGATTGATCTTTGCAGCTGAATCTGAACCGTATTGTGCCATGTTTGCTCTATGGATCTGTGGTAATGACGTTGGTAAGATTGCAATTGTACTTTGAGAATCTTGGGCACCAGAGTGTGGTGATAATGCTTGGTAGGTTAATTCTTCTTTCAATCTCTTTGTTCCTTGTTCTCTATGTTCGTATTCCGCCGGTGGGGATTGACTTAGGAAAGTTTCCAATTTATCCGTTTCATTCGATCCATTCTGTTTCTTGATATCATCCAAAAGGATCTTGTTCTCCTTGATTAACAAATATCCATCCATTATCTCATTCTGTGTGTTGTTCTTCAAAGTTTCCAAGATTTCATCCCTATCGTAACCCATGGTGCGAATTAATGTACTCACTGCGTTTTCATCAATCTCTGAATGTTTCTTTTGAACGTCATTTGGTAATAGATAATCAGAGAGTCCCGTGGTGAACCATTCATCTTGCATGATCTCATGGATGGTTATTCTGTTCAATGGGTTGACAACCAACATACGTGTCAAGAGATTCTTAGCACCTGGACTGAGATAATTTGGAATCGTGTAAACACCATTGGAGATTTTTTTGAACAATGCAGGAATGAATTCATCATCGAATGGTAAACGACCACAGAGCATCACGTACAAGATAACACCACATGACCAAACATCAACTTCAGGACCAGCGTAAAGTTTACCACTGATAACTTCCGGTGCGGCATAATTTGGAGAACCACATGAAGTTTTCAAGAAATTACCATCACTCATAAAGTTTGACAAACCAAAATCGGCAATCTTGACGTTGAGGTTATCATCCAATAACAAGTTTTCAGGTTTTAAATCTCTATGGACAATCTTGTGACGATGACAATATTCAACGGCACTGATGATTTGTTGGAAGAAACGACGACCTTCATCTTCTGGCATCTTACCCTTTTGAACGATGTAATCAAACAACTCCTTACCAGCGAATTCAATCACCATGATGATCTCATCATTGGACTTGATGACGTCGTATAACTTGATGATATGTGGATGTCTTAAAAGTCTTAGGTATGAAATCTCACGTTCAATACGTCCTTGCATGTCTGATTTTGCCAATGTTTTTCTGTTGATTATCTTCAAAGCAACCTTCTGTCCAGTAGTCAAGTGGTAGGCCAATTTGACTTTACCAAATGAACCTTCACCGAGTGTTCTGATGATTTGATATTTACCGACATGTCCACCTGGCGGGTTGAACTCAGGTTTTTCCTCATGTTTACCCATTTTTAAGTGTATTCAAAGCGGGATTTCGTGGGTGATGAGTTGGATGGAATATGATACGGGTCGAGTGGATGGGATTGCTGGGTCGACGTCCGCTTGAAGTATGCAGAATGGTTGTGTTGTGGATGACTGATCCGTGCTGATTGTTGTCAAACCCGGAATGGCTTTGCATCTTTCGATTTCTGAAACCGGGCTTTTCGCCAAAGTGGCCGAATGCGGAAATGAGCAAGCGGGGAAGGGCGAAAAACAGCAGATTGGCGAAAGAACCCAGTTAGGAGATATCCGGGTGTGTGCCCTGCCTTGGCATGTGACATCTGCCCTCGGAAAAGAGGTTGGGTTTCGCGAATTCCGAAAAGTAAACAAAAACAAACATCAACAGCTCTGGCAAATCCAACACAAACAACACCCGCCCTCACCACGCTCTGGGGACACTACCGCACCACCAGGAAAAGAGCACACTCTATCCACCCACCATGGAGCCCGAGGAATATTTGCAGCCAGGTATGTATACACCACACCCCAGGAACACCCACCAGATCGATGGCCCCACCTCGGCGGCTAATTGTTGTTGTTGTTGCAGTTGCAGTTGCAGTTGATTGTCACATGTACTAACTTCTCCGATATAGATTTCAATGCTTCTAAGCAAAAGGTGTCGCAGTTGAGGAATATTTTGTTGCAAAATGATGTCTCGTATACATCTCTGTCCAAGAAGCAAGATTTAGTTGACTTGTTCAATACGCATGTGAAGCCAACTGCCGCTCGTAAGTTGAAGGAACTGCATGCCGTTATCCCCACCGATGATAGAATTGAGGTTGTTGAGAAGGGTACATCACCAAAGAAGGCGAAGTCTCCATCGAAGGATCTTAAAGTTTCCAAACAGAGATCATCCAAGGTATCTGCTGCTGACCTTGAAACCGATGATACCACAACTTCAGAGAAGACATCCAGGAATACAAGCTCATCCAGAAGATCAAAAACTCCCTCAAGAGTTACTAGTGGAGGGCTTAATGATATTCCAGACTTGGCTGCTAGTTCCACATCAAAACTCACCGAGAAGCCATCAAGAAGAAAAGCCAAGAAGGATGAAGAATCAGAAGAAAAACCAAGACTAAGATCTCCAACCAGACCCAAACCATCACTGAGGGAAAGATCCCCTGTTAGAAAGTCATCAAGAAGTCTTAGAGAGTCTAAATCCCCTGTTAGAAGAACATCTGGGAAACTGGTGTCAATCGAAAGAAGATCTCCATTGAAGTCTCGTGTTGTTTCCGATAAATCTGATGGTATGAGAAAGAGCCTTAGATCTGGAAGTTCAAGAGTTAAAACTGAGGAACCTGCAGAAGTTAAAGGCGATAGTGATAGTGATATGGAGGTTGTCTCTGAGGCGGCTTTCGAAGCTACGAAATCTCCATTCAAGGTTGATACGAAAGCAGAATCATCGTTCTCCAATGAAAATTTCTTCCAATCTCCTGCACCATCATCCCCAGGTATGGAGTACACACCAAGAAAGTCAATTCCAAGAAAGCGTACTGGTGATGAAACTGAGAAGTCTCCTGTTGTTCGCAAGAAATCATCCAAACCTCTGAAGAAGACTGCATTCTCTTCATCTCCAGAACCAATGCCAGCTTTCAGATCTCCTACGAAGACATCGTTCCTCAACTCCAAATATGAAGATGATGATTCTTTTGAAAAGCAACCCAATATCATTGATGAGATATTTTTAGGGAAGGGAGGAATTGAGAATTCAGCAAAGGACTCAAAAGTTTTCAAGAAGAAAACTACCGATAAGAAGGTCAAGTCCAAATCTGAGATTCCATCCGATATCAAAATATCACAAGCTGAGACAAGTGAACCATTTTCACCTAACAATTTGAAATTTGAACCTGATTTCTCATATGGAACACCATCTGCCACTCCAACCCATGCAATTCCAGGTACCACCGAGAAGTACGAGACTCCTAATGATGGGAATGCTTCGAGATTCAGTGATTTTGATACCCCAGTGCGAGCTCTTACAATGGCCGAAGGTGCGCTGATACAAGAAGCCAAAGGTAAGATAATACAAGAAGAAAACCTCAGGAGATTTGATGCGTGGTATCAAACCGTCAGTAACGACCCTTCAGTCCAAGCATTTCGTGCTTATGCTGCTTCACGTTCTAATTCACGTTCAGATGATGAAGGAGTAAGTGAGGTTAATCTTGATGATAGTGGCTTGTTAGATCTTCAGAATGATCTTGAGGATGCCCATAATGCTATCTTGAAAGATACAGAAGAGGCTGCCAAGGAGATCAATGAGATACTAGGACCACAGACTGAGATTTCAGAAGAAGATGAAAATCTCGAAATTTTGGATGATGTTGAAAGTACCAAAGTTGCTCAGACCGAAGAGGTCGGAGTTGTGGAAGATGTTGTGGATGAAACTAAGGCGCCATTGATCAATTGGTCTTCTGTTTTCAGCTTTTTCAGACAGGTTTTCTTCTTCTTGTTGTTTGCGGCAGTTATAACTTTCTCTCTTTGGTACCGTGAACAACGTATCATGATTGGATATTGTGGAACACAAGTTGATAAACCATTGTTCCCTGGTACCGAGAATCCATATTTGATCAAGATTGATGAAGCCTCACAAGATTGGAAACCACAATGTTTGGAATGTCCTGAGAATGCAATTTGTTTACCGTACCTCAAGATCAAGTGCAGACAAGATTTCGCTGCCAAGGAGCCATGGTACAAGTTTTCAGGTGTTTTCCCAGTTAGTGATTATTGTGCCAAGGATCAAGAAAAGGAGGATATCATTGGTGAAGTTGTTTCCAGAACTTTAGATCTTTTGAGAACTAGAAATGCAGGATTGAAATGTGGTGATGCTGATGATACAGAAGTCGGAATCAGTACAGATGAGTTATATGATTTCTTCTACAGCTCCAAGAAGTCTAGTATCAGTGATGAAGAGTTTGATGAGATTTGGGCCAAGGTTGTTAGCGACCTCGAAAATGAAACCGAAATTACTGTAAGGCAAGTTCTTTTCAATGATCATTCAAAATTACCAGTTACTAACCAATCCAAACAGTTACGATATCCAGAGTCTGACGGTTCAAGACCAACCGATGACGTCCTATCCTCCGATGAAGATGAAGAGAAGACAAATATTCCACAAGGGCACCAGAACGTCATTCTCAGATCGACTTCGACTCTCAAATTGAGCATTTCATGTAAGTTCAAGAAGGAGATTTATGAAAGATTTGAAGCTCATAAATGTGTCATCATTATCATTTCGAGTATTGGCCTGATACTGAGCGGATTGTATTTCAGATTCTTATCATATATGGAGAGACAATCGAAAGTCGAAGAGATTTCAAGCTTGATCATTACAAAGCTCAGAAAGCAACAACAAGATTCAATTTCAGACCCAGCAGGATCGAAGAATAGATACTTGAGTACCATTCAATTACGTGATGAATTGTTATCGAGCGTCAATAAGAAAGAACGTTTCAAATTATGGGGATCAATTTTGAGTCTGTTGGAGAAGAATTCCAATATTAGATCTTCATCTAAAGAGATTCATGGTGATATTGTCCGTGTTCTTGAATGGATTGGAGAATGATAAAAACATTTATGAATAGACATTATATAAGTCAATAGAAAACCACATGTAACTAGATCATTATTTCACATCTACAATGGCGCAAAGGGCATAATATGTATACAATAGTGCTGCCCTGAAAAGTGTCCTTATAAAAAACCAAACGAGCATATAAAACCAAGCAAAAAAGCAAACGAAACGAAACCAAACCAAACAAGCAAAACAAAAGAATCCCAAAAATAGTAAATCCATCCTTTATAAAACAAACAAGAAACCAAACAATCACCAATACAAACGAGTAAAACAAACTTCAATGGACACGTTTTCCATGATCTTTCTCAAAAGGTATCATTTAGTAAAGAACTGTTCATCGATAACAAGATTCTCCGAGCCCTGGAAGATATTTTGAATGTTATCATTTGACAGTTGTGAAGAATCAAACTGTTGATGTTGATTTTGATGTTGCTGATGCTGGTGTTGATGTTGATGAAGTTGATTCACAGTATTCATATTCGAAGGTTTCGGTATAGTATGCTCGAATTTCTGCTCCAGCTTGGCATTCGGCTGCGATATAGATCTCTTGAGTGAGTTCTTCTTCTGTATTGATGTCTTTTGATTGACGGTAGTTGAGGCTCTTGAAAGTTTCTTCTTCTTCGGTTTGAACGGTTTCATATTATTAGCGAATGAGTTAACATCCGTCATGATGATTTGGAAATTATTATGTGTTCTCTTTGGTGCAGGTTTGGATTGTTTCACTGGTGGTTCCTCTGAGGACTTCTTGAAATATCCCATTTTTGGGATATTAGGATGTGGTTCAGGGTCTTTGAACAGTTTGAATCCAGGTGTAGGTGATGGTGGAAGGATCTTATGGGTGCTTGGTGGTGGTTGATCCTCTTTGACTGCTGATGAGTTCATCTTGATTGTGGTCGGTGAGGAGTTCAATGTGGCAGAGTTGTCCTTGTTGTGATATTTAGGTGTTTGAAACATATGATCGTTCGAACTGAATAATTCATTTTTCAAAGGGGTGAAGTTCTTAGTGGCACTGTTTGATAATAATCCATTTGAAGTTTCAATGTTCTTCAGAAAGTTTGGTGTACTGAAATTATTGATATTCATTGGCTTCAGTGGTGTTCTACCAATGTTATGTGGTGTTCTTGACATCATTGGTGATTCATTGATAATATCTCTGTAGAACCTCTCTGGTGAATTGAAAGACAGATCCATACCAAGATCCGGTTCAAGCATAGGAATGGAAGACCCGGTGACCAGTGGGTTCATTGAAACTTGTGAAGATTGCATATCATGGTGATTCATATGTGGATTCAACCCGGCTTGTTGCAGGATGTGACTGGTCATTGGGGTGTTGGAAAAGAACCCATCTTGGATCGATCCCAAGCTTGATACCCATGAGTCGTAGTCCAAGGACTGGTTGCGAGAGTTTGGGGTATTCTGCTGACTTTGATTGTTCATTGTCAGGGTGTGTGTATGGTTGGTATGGGGATCTGGATGTGTGAGTGTACTGGGCGGCTGTTGGGGTTTAGATCTCCAGATTTGTAAACAACAGGGCGGTAAGCGTAGGGAAGGGGTATTGAGCTCCGAAGACGGTGGGAAACGAAAGTGCGAGGTCAACTATGGATGCTATGTGTCAGCTGACCGTCTGTATTGCGCCGTGTGGAGTGTAGATGGTGATCTTGTGTTCTTGTTGTGTTGTGTGAACTGGCTTGCTTTCGGCTTTGTTTACTTTCCCGCCAAACCTGAAACGAAAATCGGAAAATTTAAAAGCGCGACGTTTTTTACAGCGGTTGTTGCTGCGGCAACAAGCATACTGCCTTTTGTTTACATCCACAAGGACATATTTACTTTACCCTCTTGATCCTCTTTCAAGGGTTAGAAGGTGCTATTAACACACATGGATCCCTCCAGCCACTCCCCCACCAAGGCACTGAGAGAGATGTTTGAAGGACTTTCACTCAACGACCAATCACCCACCAAGACACCTGAGATCTTCCATGATAAACTCGATGGTTTTCTCACCACCGAGGGCACAGTGATGATCCATGAAGATGCTGAGACTACTGTTCCACAATGGCTTAAGGTCAAGATGGATATGGAACAGAATGGACAAGCTGACAAGGAGAATATTAACTCTGAGGACGTCAAGAACAAGGAATCATACGCAATAAATGTCAACTCGATGCTTGATGACGCTAACTCGAACTTCCCAGAGAACAACCCACTATCAAGGCTTGAGCATCTAATCCCCGAATACAGCTTCGAAGACAAGAATTTCATCCGTAACTTTTCAGACCCAAGAACGTTGAGAAACCCCGATGAAACATCATTCATCCTTCCGAAACTCCTCGCACCAGATGTCATTGCTATGAACATGAAGAGATCACTGGATTCTGAGACGTATACCATCACACAAAATGAACTCACCGATGTGGAATATTTAAAGATGAAACCACAACCAGAATATAATACATCTTTAGAGATTGATGAAAAGGATGATCATTCGTTGAGTGACCCGGCCCAAGTCACGAATGTTTCACAGTTGGATCTATCATATTCTCAATCAAAGAAATTGATAGTGAGTGTATTGAACGAGACTATCAAGCGTGGTGCTGATTGGGAGACCGTGAAAATTTTGGATATGTCCAACAAGGACATCATCACGTTGAAAGGGTTGAATGAATTCGTACCTAATTGCACGGAGCTGAATCTTACCGGTAATATGATTTCAACGTTGGATGGACTCCCAATAAAGCTGAGAAAGTTAAACTTATCCAGAAATCAGATATCGGACCAGGTGTTGAATTTTGAAATGTTCACAGAGTTGCATACATTGAACTTGATGGAAAATAACATCTCTCAACTTTCACAATTCCAAAATATTCCAAGTTTGAGAAAGTTGATATTGAAGAAGAATAAAATACGAACATTATTCCATTTGGAACATATTCAAGAATTGGACCTCTCACATAATAGACTCACAGATGATTTGGATATGTCTAATTATGATTTCGATTGCCTTACTTCTCTGAATCTATCGAACAATGGCATTACAGGGGTGGAAGGCATCCATCATTTACAACAATTACGAGAATTGAACCTTTCAATCAACAACATGATCCATTTTGAAATTGCTTCACCTGTTTCAACATTAAGGAAACTTGATCTACGATGTGACAAGATCAAAACAATCACACTATCAGAGAACGTTGAAAATTTACGAACAATCTCGATAAGATCCACACCAATTATCAACGCAAGATTACCGATCCTAGAGTTATTCAAACAGGCCAATGGGTTGAGACTTTCAGTGTTATTTGGAGATGGTCTTTTCATAAATCCATATTTGAAACAACTACACATCACAAACTCACAAATCACACTCAAGGACCTTGAACTTATTCATTCCAAATTTCAACACGTTCAAAATTTCAATTTGATGGGTAATAACCTAAATTGTTCATTTGTGGAGTTGGTTACATTCTTCAAGAAATATAAAGATTTAGAAAACATCCAGGTTGAAGGAAATCCAATCATTGATCAATTGAAAAATCATGATGATTTGGAATTATCCAAGTTATTATTATATAAATTGACTACTGAAGGTCGTTAATAATTCATTTATTCATTTAGGTTTTCATAACTAATCATCTGTAACTCATCCTTCATCTCTAGTTTAATTCATGTATGTATGTGTATGTGGTTATTCAGTGGTTGTTGTTTGATCATCTGTAGAATAATCGATCTCAGTCTCCCTCGTGACGGTTCTTGTCCATCTTCTGCGCCTCTTTGAAGTGGAGTCATATACCCATTTAGTTTCATTATCGATACGAACGATATCATCACTTAGGAAATGTGATTGGACCCACACTTCTGGTGATAAGTCAATCTTCCAATCTTCCGAACTTGTGAAACACCAACTCTTTGGTGGTTTGATTGATGATTTCTTCTGAACACCTTCTGGGACTTTCATCTTGTGTGATGTCTGTTGAAGTGTGATTCTTTCTTGTGTCAACTTTGTAAAATCAGAGTTTAAGAATGATTTAAACCTCCATTCCTTAGCTGAGGTGTTGTATTGATGAATCTCAAATATCTCAACTTCACGTTGTTCTTGTGGTTCCAAAAATTTGAAATTTGAGTCCAAGATTGGTTGAAGTTTATTGGTCTTGTTTAAGAAATAATATCGTGTGTCTTCTGAATAAACCAAATTGAAAACATAATCGTACAAGTATGGATGGAAAACAGAAGTCATACCCCACCCAAAAACCAACAGTATCAATCTGATAGGGATCAAATTGATCAAAGTTTCACCAAATGCCAATGTAACAGCACCCATGAATAATATGAGTAAAAACACCGCAGTGGAGTTTGTTTCATTGATGAAATATGCAAATTTCTCCAACCAATGAACGGAGAAATCCCAAGCTTGAGTGTATAACACCATATGATTCTGCAAATCTGTCAAGTTGAGGATAAACTCCTTTGAAAACTCTGGTGCCGGTTTTGGCGTCTCAACCATCTTTAATTTTGGCCCGTCAGCCAATTCTGGATTCAGTTTGCCCAACGGGTTGCTGTATTGATCTGGTTGATGTGATGAAGCATATGCTGGAGCCATGATATGGATTAGTATAAATAAGAATGGGAGTGTTAAAAGTGTGATCGGTTTTAGAACGATATGTGTGTATATCATTAGGATGGTGAGAGTTAGTGATGGTTGCTCCCATGAGAAGAATAGGATAATGTCATCCACCAATTGAAAGGCAACGCTCAATCTTGAATTCATCTGGATGAAGTTCTTACTCATAACCGGTACACTTAAAACAGGACGTGCTTTACCAGCCTGGACCCTGTCTGAGATGATTTCAACACCGGTGTCGGTTGTTGGCGGAAGGGCCATCGACATGAGTTTCTCCACTAGTATGTCGGTCAATTGAGATTGTTGCTTGGATTTGAATGACTGGATAGAGCTTGACTTCGGGAGCTGGTTCTGTTGCTCCAGTGAGGAATGTGTTGCATTGGATGTGAGATTGCTTGTGTTGGAATGGATTGAAGAGGCATCGGATGGGTGTTGTTTATCGTTGGAGGTGAAAAAGTCTTGCACAAACGACAATCCGGAAGCTGAGCGCGCACTGTCCGGGTCCTTGGACTTGGAGGATTCTTCGTCCCACTTGAGAAAGTCCATTATGAGTGTGGTTATCTGTAACGCCGTGGTCGATGGTGTAGTTGGTGAAGGGTGTTTTGACACATGGGAAATTGAAATTGCGGGTGACGGGCCGAGGCTCGGATTACGTCAGCTGGCTCAAGTTATTTTAGTATGGTCAGTGCGATAACTACAATTTTTGTCATAAGAAAATGTGGCAACACCTAATCTTCAGCTTGGTGTTTTAACCGCTTTTTACCAACATATCTACGTAACAGTAACAACTACAACAGATCCTTATATATGCGTAAATTACAACCAACAAAAAAAAACTTATCTGGTACGGATCACACCGGCCGACACCAAGATCTGCACCTTTCTAGCAACTTCAGGGTTCTTCATATGTTCTTGCAAAGCGGCACTGTTACCTCTTGCCTGTTCCAAGATTGAGCTCATCACTGGATCGTTCAAAATGGCTGAAACTTCTGGATCTTTGGAGACTCTAGCCATTGTCTGTTCTGGAGTTTCATTTGGATCAGCTTGGAATCTTTGAGCGAGGGCCTTTTGATATAATTGATCAATCTCTCTTGAGTTTGAGCCCGAGTTAACTTCGGAGTCTTTGGTTCTGGCAGCGTCCAACGTTTCAATGGCCTTGGAGAACTCCTTAACAGCAATCTCAGCAGTGGCTTTACGGATGTATGCTCTGATGAAAGTTGGATCCTTCTTAATGGCTATTTCACAGTCTTTGATAGCATCAGGGAATGCCAGTAATTTGGCCAATGCAGCGGCTCTGTTGGAATAACCTCTAGCGTCTTCTGGGGCACGTTTGACCATCTCAGTGTAGGCCTTGACAGCACCTGGCCAGTCACCTTTCGTGAAGAAATCCTTACCTTCCAGTCTTGCCTCTTCGGCTTTTTCTGGATCGATGTAACTTTGAACTTCTAAATCTTTGATCAATTTTTGTGTGGATCTTAACTTGTTCAAAACATCTGGGGTTCTATGTTCAGTCAATGATTTTTCGAAATATGTAACCGCTTCAGTATATTTCTCCTGCTTGAGTAAAGTTGTACCGATTCTAGCAAGAGACTTGGCAATGATCTTGTAATCAGTTCTTTGTTCACGACCAGTTTCAATGGCTTCTTCACAGGTCTTGATGGTTTGTTCATAGTCACCCTTCTCAAATTCAGCAGCGGCTCTGTTGTTCAAGTAGGTGACATCTTTGAAAGTCTCGAAAGCCTTGTTGTATTGAGCAATAGCTTCATCAAACTTTCTAGACTTGTAGAGTTTGTTACCCTCGGCTTTGGCGGCATCTGCTTCTTCTTTAAGCTTAGCAGAGTTATCTTCCTCAGCATCTTCAACTTCGACATCTCCATCAGTGTCTTTAGAGACTTCTTCAACAACTGGGGTTTTGACTGGTTCAGATTTTGGAGCAGATTCAGTGGAAGCGGTGGATGGGGTAGATGAAGTTGTATTCTCCTCATTCAAGCCCATTGGTGAATCACTATCAAGATCAACACCCAATAACGTGGCCATGATGGTCATCAATCTTGGATCTGATAATAGTTCTTGACTACCAGATTGTGGATCTTGTGACATTTTGATAACCTTGGCGACAAGGGCTGGATCTTTCATCAAATCGGCGGTTTTTGGATTTTTTTTCAACTTCTCAATCAAGTTTGGATCGTTAAAGATCTTTCCCAAGCCGAAATCTGGGGTGGAGTTTCTTGAAGAGATGGCCTTTTGAACGGATTGTAAACCCTCTTGAGCCAATTTATTCGTTGGTTCCAACTCCAAGGCCTTGTTGTAAGATCTCTCAGCGTCATCCAATTGACCGAGACCGAACTGGGCAGCAGCGACACGGGAATAGCCCTTGGCCCAAGCTGGGTTGATCTTGACAGTGGATTGGGCATCTTCGAGCGCCCTGTCGAATTGCTTCAAAGAAGCGTAGGATGCAGAACGGTTGGAGAAGAGAACATGACTTGGAGAGCTTCCAGAGGCCTCGATGGCACTGGTGAAGTGTGCGATGGCGGCGGTGTAGTCCTTTGCGGCGAAGGCGGCGTTACCTTGGGCTTTGAACTCGTCAGCAGACATTGTGTGGTGTGTGTCCTAATCGAGAGACTGTGGTGATGGATCGCTGGAACTTTGGGGGAGCCGTTGTTTAAATGCCGAAATTTTGGAAACGGCGGAATTTTCCAGAACAAATCCGCGCTGACGTAAGGCTCAGATGTAAACAAAGAAGCCACTTCCATGAGCATGCTGTGCAAGTGCACCACGCAGCAACGGGACACTACACACAATGCACAGTCCCACCAGTGAGTGACACTATGCTCCATCCAGCTACCCCTCCACAGGAAAGCAACTAACACGCCACAGCAGTCGAACTCACACATGCTCCCAGGGATATCATCTCCTCCGTACGATTCTCACCCCTCAGTCCACACTTGATGGTAGCGTCATGGGATGGTTCGGTCTCATTATTCGACACTTCACTCTCGAGTCTTGAAACATCAACGGCACCGATGGTCAAGATCTCCACCGCGGCCGCTGTCACCGCCACGACTTGGGATAAGTCCGGCAGGAGAGCTTTCATCGGAACTGTGGATGGACAGGTGCAAGAACTTGATTTTGAGAATTCCAAACCGGTAAAGATGAGATGGCCAGGTCATAAGTTAGGTGTCCAGAGTCTTGTTGGGTTGAATGACAATCTCATAGTGTCAGGATCATGGGATAGATCACTACACTATTTGGATCATCGATCAAACTCAATAGCCCATGATGTATCTTTACCAGGCAAAGTGTTCGCCATGGATGCAACGGACAATCTCATAGTGGTGGGCATGTCTGACCGGCTCATACATGTCTATGACATACGAAACGTGACACAACCGTTCCAAGTACGAGAAAGTGGATTACGATACCAAACGAGGGATTTGAAATGTATGCCATCTGGTGAAGGGTATGCACAGAGTTCCATCGAAGGCCGTGTTGCCATTGAATATTTCGATCCTTCACCGGAGTCACAAAAGAGGAAATATGCGTTCAAATGCCATCGATTATCTGCCTCGGATGCTGATTTGGTTTCACCGGTGAACTCATTGACGTTCCACAAGAGGTTTGATACTTTATTCACATCTGGATCTGATTGTCACGTTTGTCTATGGGATCATGTTGCAAAGAAGAGATTGAGACAATACACCAAATTTGAACAGAGTGTGGTGGATATCGACTGTGATTTCAAAGAAGGGGTTGGATTGTTGGCTATTGCCACGAGTGATGATAGTTTTAAAACTTCACCAACGTTGGATAATCCAAGTGAACCAGGGATTAGTCATGTTTACCTACGACAATTGGGTGATTCTGAAGGTGTACCAAAACATATGAAATGAACCAACTAATTTGATTTGAGGTCTAATTTCTATACACGTTGTTTCTTACTCTTTGGATGATCAACCGTACTCTTCCTCTTTAAAATGTTTCTAATCAATTTCTCATCATCAATGACTTTAAACCCATTTTTAAACGCCCCGATACAAGCCTGTAGTGCCTTAACTTCCCCCTTGAGCACGCATTCTCCCATCTTGACTTTATTTAAACGATCTAATGGTTGTGGTTTGACCAAATCGCGGAAACAATGGCTCGGATAGCTCGATAATCGTGATTTGACGGAAGATTCCCATATCAAGACCGAGTTCTGGGTCATGGTAGCTGATTCTATCAATTGGTAACATTTCTTAAGGGTACGATTGACCGCTTTGAGGAGGTCTGAGTCTGATGCTTGGACAAGGTTGTCAATTGGGGTGATTTGTGCAATTATCGTGAGGGTTTGGATCAAGATTTGTACTTCTGGGATGACTTCACCATCGGAATAAGCGTCATATGAATCGAGGACAATGTCTTCTTCAATCTCCTCCACTTCGGTTTGTGAGATCATGTCAAGAACTTTCTCAAGGTATGACGAAGTGAGGTTGTATTGTTTGATGATGTTTGTCTTGATATCGGAGAGTGTAACTTCACCAAAATCGAATTTTGAACCGTCATATTCAACGTATCCGTATCTTCTCAAGAGTTCACTGTTTGGATGATCTCCATATGTGTTATAGATCTGTTCACCTTCTCTAATGTCCTTAACAGCCTTCATGACGAGGAATTCACTTTCATAGACCAAATTGGCATTGCATAGTTTCGTATCAGCGTTCAAAGTATCAGCCAATGCAACCATTGATTTGAAATAACCATCCTTGGAGACTTGTTCATCATCTTCTTCATCCTCATCGAAATCTGGTCTTTCAACATCGAATGAATATGAAAGGATCGTACTGGCAACATGATGGAATTTCTCAAGTGAAACGGATAGATGTCCAACCCCAAGGTCTTCCAATGCAGATGGGATGAGTTTCTTATATGTCTCTTCAGCATTTTCTCTACCAACTCTTTCCAACACCAACGAAGGTTTCAACTGGTTCAACTCTTCGTCATTCCAAAACATCAAATTATGAAACTCATTCGGTAAGACTTTGAAATATGGTGCCCATTTACTCTCATCGCCTAGAGATAGTTCAAAAAGAATCGTTAGGATCAATCCTTCCCAGTGATCATACTGCGTTGACAGCTTCTCGCCGTTGCCTTCGATACTAGATAAGGAACCGGTTTCAATGTTCAACAAGACGTTTCTTGGTATGCTGAAGAGAATCTCGTCCTCTTTGATGTCCTGGGTGGATATGAGACCGCGTCCTTGGCTCTGTTGGCGGAGATCTGCGATGTGTATTTTGGGCGAAAGCTGATAGCCAGAGCTATGGAGCCATTGCTCAAAGGTTGCGGTAGCGGCGGCGAAGTCCATTCTGTGTGCATTGGCAGCTGTTCTTGATGAGATGAGCTCTGCAAATTTGGCGGCCAACTTTTTAAAGCAAAAAAAACACAAATTCTGTGATTTCGTCTCTCTCTCTCTCGCCACTGTGCACCTTCAACACTGCCGCGGGCAACAGGATGGTAACCAACACCACCGTGTAAAGCAACCATGCTCCTTCAGCTGCCAACCCCCTGTCGAGAAGCTGCTCCCTGAGCCACCGATGATGGCGTGGAATTAGCCGCCCAGATAGATGGTTACGTCAGCGGGGCCCCGGCCGTTTCGCAAATTCCAACACAGCCGATATCCAGCCAACACATCCACCAACACAACACAACACAACACATCCACCGCCACACGCAATGGGTATCACCAGAAGACCCGGAAAAGGCACCAAGCAGCAGCCGGTGAAAAGGAACGGCATCCAGAAGGCCACCTTTGACGCACACAAGAAGCGCGAGGTTGGTGTCTCCGACTTGACATTGTTGACCAAAATCACCGATGATTCCATCCACGAGAACTTGAAGAAACGGTTCGAGAATGGCACTATATACACCTATATCGGACACGTTCTAATCTCCGTCAACCCATTCCGGGACCTGGGTATCTACACCGATGAAGTTCTACGATCATATGAGAACAAAAACAGGCTGGAGGTGCCACCACATGTGTTCGCCGTTGCCGAGTCAATGGTTTACAATATGAAGGCATACAATGAATCGCAATGTGTGATCATCTCTGGTGAGTCCGGTGCTGGTAAGACAGAGGCCGCGAAGAGAATCATGCAGTACATCGCTGCTGCCACCGTTGTTTCTTCCTCTAACGATTCGATTTCTGAGATTAGAGATATCGTGCTTGCCACTAATCCATTGTTGGAATCATTCGGATGTGCAAAGACTTTGAGAAATGATAACAGTTCTAGACATGGAAAATATTTGGAGATTAATTTCAATTCTCAATTTGAACCGGTTAGTGGTAAGATTACAAATTATCTTTTGGAGAAACAAAGAGTTGTTGGGCAATCTAACGGTGAGAGAAATTTCCATATCTTTTATCAATTCACCAAGGCTGCTTCAGAAAGTTATAGACAAACTTTTGGTGTTCAAGAACCGGATAAATATCTTTATACAAAAGGTACAACTTCGGTTCAAGGTATTGATGATGTTAAAGATTTCGCAGAGACTTTGAAAGCAATGCAAACCATTGGTATTGACCAGACTCAACAGGATCAAATCTTCCGTATCCTTGCTGCTATTCTATGGATTGGTAATATCACTTTTGTTGAAGATGAATCAGGAAACTCGAGAGTTGCAGAGACATCAGTGACAAAATTCGTTGCTTATCTATTATCTGTTGATGAACAAACATTGACGAATTCTTTGGCAACTAGGGTCATGACAACTATGAATGAAACTTATGATATTCCATTGAACCCAGTGCAAGCCACTGCCGTTAAGAATGCACTTGCTGCTTCCCTTTACTCTGAATTATTCGATTATATCATTGCAATCTTGAACAAGGTTTTGGATAAGGGCCATAAGGCTAAATCCATTGGTATTTTGGATATCTATGGGTTTGAAATTTTTGATCATAACTCTTTTGAACAGTTGTGTATCAACTATGTCAATGAGAAATTGCAACAAATTTTCATTCAATTGACTTTGAAATCCGAACAGGATGAATACGTTCGTGAACAGATCCAATGGACACCAATTCAATTCTTCAACAATAAAGTCGTTGTTGATCTGATCGAAGCCAAGAGACCACCAGGTGTGTTTGCTGCTTTGAACGATGCTTGTGCCACAGCACATGCCAAGAGTGATGAAAGTGATGCTTCATTTGCACAAAGATTAAATTTGATGACTTCGAATCAACATTTTGAACTGAGACAGGCAAAGTTCGTGGTTAAGCATTATGCTGGTGATGTTTCATACGATATCAGTCAAATGACTGATAAGAATAAAGATCAACTACAAAAAGATCTTTTAGAGATGTTGGCAGCTTCTCAAAATCCATTCATCCATACTTTGTTCCCAAAACCTGTTGATCATGGTTCAAGAAGAAGACCACCAACTGCTGGTGATAAGATTATCAAATCTGCAAATGAACTGGTTGATACTTTGTCATTGTCACAACCTTCTTATATCAGAACGATCAAACCGAATCAGAACAGATCACCAACGGAGTTTGATGATAAACAGGTTTTACATCAGATCAAATATTTGGGTTTGAAGGAGAATGTGAGAATCAGAAGAGCAGGTTTCGCATATCGTCAAACCTTTGAGAAATTTGTCGAGAGATTTTACTTGTTGTCTGGTAAATGTTCCTATGCAGGTGATTATACTTGGACCGGTGATGTTAAGACAGCTGTTCATCATATCTTGGCTGATTCCAATATCCCCCCATCAGAGTATCAAATGGGTACTACCAAGATCTTCATCAAGACCCCTGAGACGCTGTTTGGATTGGAGAGTTTGAGAGATAGATATTGGTATAACATGGCTGCTAGAATCCAGAGAGCAATGAGAAAATTCATGAAGAGAAGAATCGACTCTGCGATCAAGATTCAAAGATTTTGGCGTGAAAGAACCGGAGGAAATCAATATGAGAAACTCCGTGATCATGGTACAAGACTTTTGGGTTCAAGAAAAGAACGTCGTTCCATGTCTTTGCTTGGATACAGACAATTTGTTGGTGATTATCTGAATGCAAATGATCCGAAATCCATTGGTGGCTACATCAAGAAACAAGTTGGTATCAAGGAGAGAATCGTCTTTTCGAGTGATGCTGAAACGTTGATCTCCAAGTTTGGTCGCTCTTCTCATAGAATGCCAAGACAGGTGTTTGTCACAAGCTCTGCCGTTTACATTGTTGCACATCAGGTTATTGAGAGAAAGGCTTCATACACCACTGAGATGTCCATACCGATCAATAACATTGCATATGTTGGTCTATCTAATCTACAGGATGATTGGGTCGCTATTTCACAGAAGGGCCAAGCCATCGATGCTTTTGTCTGCATGTGGTCCAAGACTGAGTTTGTTACACAATTGAAGAACTTGAACAGTTCCATCCAGATCAATATCGGTACAACGATCAAATATCAGAAGAAACCAGGGAAATATCACACGGTTAAGACTGCTGTTAGTTCCGCTGCTCCACTAAATGGTGATATTTACAAATCAGGTGTCATTACTGTTCTCCAGGGAAGACCAGCTTCTTCAACGTCGAAACCAAAACCAAAGAAGAAATCTTCAGGAGCTGCTCTTGACTTCACTCCTAGAAACACATACAGAGCTTCTAATGGATCAAGTACTGCCAAACCTGCCACCACAACCGCAACAACGAAGCATGCTCCACCACGTGTACCACAACAGGTACAACAGTCACAACAGTCGAATGTCTACATACCTCCTGCTCAACAGCATACCCAATCTCAGAGCGTGAATCCTGCCGTGGCTGCTGCATCCAGTGCTTATGGTGCTAGTAACGGTACAACAAAACCACAAGCTCGCAAGGCTCCACCACCAAGACCACAGAAGAAGTCTGTTCCTACTCCTGCTGCTTCGAATGGACCAAGGCCGGCCCCAACTTCACATCAACAGAATTCTGTGAGTCCTGCCCAGGTTCAAAGAACAACTCCAGTTGCTACATCTCATATACCACCACCACCTCCACCTCCACCACAGGATCAACCTAAACCTCAACATCCAACATTTAAAGCTAGTTATGCTTTCGAAGGAACTGGTGCTGCTTCTGAGTTGCCAATTCCACTCGGTGAAGTTGTTTACATCTTGAGAAAAGAAGCTAATGGATGGTGGCTTGCTAGAAAGCTTGATGGATCCAAGGAAGGATGGGTCCCAGGTGCCTACCTTGCTGAAACACAACTCCCAGGTGCATCAAGTCAGCCGCCTGCCGCATCTGCTACACCACAACAACATGAAGCTCAACCAGCTGTTATTAGTTCGGAGAAGAACAACTTGGGTGGCGGGTTAGCTGCTGCTTTGAAAGCCAAACAACAAGAAGAAAGCAATCTTGCTGGTGGTCTAGCACAAGCTCTAAAGGCTAGAGCTGGAAAGATGGGATCTGATAGTGAGGAAGAAGATGACGATGATGAGTGGTGAGTACCTACCTTAACCTGTTTCAAACATTCAGTGGTTGTATTATGTATAATTTTGCCAAAATAGACGAATTTAAAAAAAGATTCCATATATTTAGTACAGAATTATTCGGTGGAAGTCTTGGTCAACAAATATCTCAGTCCGATGGGTGATCAGAACATGGGATGTGTATGAGGCGCCCGAGTACCTCGGCTAGGATTTCCGAATCCACTCTGATACCCTTTCGGCTACAGTCTTGTACTTCAGGAAGATCTTTTGTAGCAGGCAATAGGTCAAAAATTCTGTGTTGTCTTTGGGTATCAGGAGGGCCGCTAATGACACTAATCCTGTAAGCGACCAGAAGCTTTGAGGTGTTCTGTAGTCAGAGTAGGATGATGATCCCTGAGAGGGCTTGATTTTGGCAATTCGAAGGGCTCAGCAGATACTGCGATTGTGGGCTGAATTCGAGAGATGGGATGTTCAATGAAGTTAGTATCGACTACAGAAGGGTAGGGCATAAGTGTATATTCATTCTCTGCCGTAAGTTATGACTGTAACATGTAGGGGCCATTGTATCTGATCAATCTGCTCAATGTGGGAGACTTGCTTCCATATAATGATGTGGATCAACGTGTTAATAACCATCAATATATCAACGTCCTTACACCTTGTGTAGAAGCAGCGAAGAGTGAGTTTGGCTTGGCTGGAAATAAGGACTGGCAAGTGTGTAACATCAACTTTGATAGATGGCATTGATGGAATTAGTGAAAGCCATAGTTATTGGCATGATCTTATCCAATTCGACTGTGAATATCTCTGGGAGCAGCATATAACTTAGAAATGTATTTGGACATGGAGCTTGGAAGCATTCTGTGTAGTAGTAGTGGTAACGCTTGGCTGGTGATGTTGATTGTTTTGGGTGAATACGACGCGTCCGTGTCTCCGGCATCAACAACGATCAATAGTATGTGAGACGCTTAAAATGGTATGTTGAGGGTGTTTCAGTTGAATCTCATAGTGATTTGTAGATAGGTGAGTGGGAAGTGAATAGCAATATGCTATAAAAGTATTCTTATCTGAGTGGGTCGAGCTTTGAAAGTTAAAGCTCAAAGATTTTTTCGGCGATGGTCCTGGGGGATAGATCAAGAAAAGATCAAGCGAAAGAAACAGATTTTTTCTCTTTACATCTTCCCATATCATGATCCTACACAATCACATACAATAGGTCGCTTTAAAACGGAACATGGTGATTCACAGGGAAGTCAAAGTGTTATGAACAGAAGTTCAACGATCAGAAACAAGGTGCCATTTGAATTACCAACAGTTCTGGAGCTGTCCCCATCCTACCAAGACAAGTACGAAGGAGTATGATAAGACTCGTACATCTGCCCTCAACGATGGCGAAGATTGCAAGAACTGTGGCTCAATGACTTTGCAACTCTTACAATGCCTCTACAAGATGAACTTGGATATCTTCAAGTGCAAAAACGATTCAACAAGGGCGCCTTCCTTAGAATTCTTTGGTGGTGAGCACGTTGATGAGATGGTCTACCATAAGTTCAGAACTATACTACACAAAGCCACCTCTCATCATGTTGATTCTTCAAGGGGTAATTCCAAATCTCCTTATTTCATTCCATTTTTCATTTCCACCAATGAAGATAGGGTTATCGAAGCTCTTGATAGGACATTCTCTGAGGCCACACCGAAGAAGTATGAGACGATCAGTTCAAATAGGTAACATAATAGAAGCTTCAATGTAACCTACTTAATACAAGATATTTCATGTGCTGTGGTTGTCCATTTTAGTTCATAATTAATGTTCGGCGTATTGTACGTTAGGGCTAAAACACGTGAATTTGGATAGGGCTCCATTTTTT
>JAJMBA010000082.1:0-35383 GCA_030565205.1 Williopsis galapagoensis
GTAAATAGTAGCACTCTGCAAGGGTTAGAGAACATATATATAATATTGAAATATAATGGTCTCTCTAATGTTTTGTTGATAAAGAGGATGTTAATTATGAAATTAGCTCTAAAAAATAAAGAGTCATGTGATATAGCATGTGAACCTGATTACCTAATATTCGAAAACTAAACATACAACCTCAATGATCAGTTCTCTTCCTCCACACTCTTCACCACAACAAATTTACTTGGCAAACAATGACATATCTACCCAACCCATGTCTTCTTGGGATCATCATCACTATATCGACGCATAATGGTCCCCAATTGATCTTCAACTATCCTCCAAACCCGAAGGAGTACGGATACAAGGCCACGCCATTTCAAATTGATAACGATTTGATAGACTCCGAGTCTGATACATCTGATTCTGA
Organism: Williopsis galapagoensis; assembly: GCA_030565205.1. Taxonomy (NCBI): domain Eukaryota; kingdom Fungi; phylum Ascomycota; class Saccharomycetes; order Phaffomycetales; family Wickerhamomycetaceae; genus Williopsis; species Williopsis galapagoensis. Next base: position 416 of record JAJMBA010000082.1, read on the forward strand.
TCTATCAGATGACCCAATGGATGCAATCTCGAAGAATAACGGTATACCCAACAGCCAAAGTGGGGAAGCATTCGATAAAGATAATGACGATAAGAACTACACATCTGGACAAACGTTGTTGGATCTATTGGACCAACAGGACCGCAAGAGAAGGCTGAAGGAGTTCAAGAGGGCCAACAAGTATAAGCAGAAGAAACCATCAATCAATTCCAGTAACAAGAAGTCATCTATATCATCGATAAATAGTGGGAACAATAACGAGAAAGATGAGAAATTGTTTGGGTTTGAGGTTGAGTTCCTCAGCGAGATTTTATCACCACCAAAGAAGCTGTGTAATTCACGGTTTGAGTTCACTGTGGATGATATGGTGTTTCTTGGGCTTCCGGTGCATATCAATGAGAAGGGTCAATGGAGAGATAAGAGTCATAATGATAGTGATGACGAAGATGATGAGACTGAGAAGAAGAACAAACAGAGTGAGGACTCGATGTCGATGTTCCATGTGGTGTTTGTGATGAATCCTCCTGTGGTGGAGTATAACTATCGGATCGATGAGATGTTCCATTATATCATCTCCAGATTGACTTTGGTGTTGAGATATGAACAGGCGAAGTCGAACTTCATATATGAAGAGTCTATGAAGATCTTAAAGATCAAAGAGGCCAATGAACATGCGTCACAATTTGAGGTTGACGAGCTGTTATCACAAGAGTCATCACTATCCAAGATCATCAAGGACTGTTTCAATTCGATATCAACGTCGAAAGTTGTCAATTTGAAAATCAACGATAAACTCATTTCCCTTCAGATCCCAATCAAATATCAATTCAGCTCCATGCTGTCCAATAACTCACCAAGACTTCCCGGATCCTACCTCTCCACTCTTAATGGGGATGATGAGAATATTGGATCAATGTCAATTCTTCTGTTGAGCGAACCGGAGGTGATCATCAAAGAGTTGAAATTGGACTCGTTGAACCCATTATACAAAATCATCATGAGATTAGATCCAACGGTATCTTTATTGAAGCTATCAGTCATCAACAATGTCGAATTCAGTCAGCTCATATCATTCACCAAGCATCTGATCTATTGGAGATACGCCAAAACCATCCTACCATTGAGTTTTAAATCCGTCTTCATCGTCTCGCCGATTTTGCCTATCAATGAACTGAACAAAGATGCAAAGCTCTTTAAGAAGGAATTCCCATCATTACCATCTCTTTCATCATTCTTGTCACTTCTTTCAAACACGAAACCAAGATCATTTATCTCAATCATTCCAAGTAAGGATCATAAATCCTTATACATGAACGCATTGATATGGCTCATCAAGAACGGATATATTCTCCAACTATTGACATTCATATGGTTGAAGTTCCCATTGAGGATCAAGATCGAAGTTGACGAAGATTTGGAACGTGAGGGGCTCAAGAAGAAGTTCAAAGACCTTTCATTCAACATATCAACCGATGCTACAAGTAAGGACAACACAGCCACCACTGATGCGCCAAGTGCACAGGCTGATAAGAATGAAGTGTATGTAAACATCAATGGTCGTGAGGTATTGATAGAGAAGGAAGATGATGATACGATACTGTTGGATCCAGAGTCTGCAACTGCTATTGAGAGAAGATGGATCGGTAAGATCATGAAAGGGCAATCATCCGAGGTGATTTCTGTGTTCAAGAAATTGATGAAATACTTCAATGGAAAGGATCCGTTGGAACTGGTGCTGATTAAGGAGAATATTTCCAGAAGTGAGATCAAGAAGCTGTTAAATTGTTTGAATGATTACATCATTTCTGTGAAGCATTGGTGAGTACATTTGACGAATAAGATATGGTAAGGATTTTGGTATCTGATGCCGACTTATCCTATCACGGTGATTTCGAGATTCATCAATATATCTGAAATCCTACCTACAGGATGAAAAGAAAAAATAAGAAACGGGTAATATATTCAATTTTCATCGCTAAGGTATCAAATAGTATGCTGATTGTGAAGCTCAATGATTGGAAGTCTGTTCGGATCGCCCTCAGATTTCTCTGCGGTATCGATTTCTCATCGAAATAGCAAGCAATATTAAAAATAACATATTGAGGAGCAATGATTGTGATAAATTGATGAAAGCTTGGTACTTCAAACCCTGAGAGGTGATGGCATGGATGTTGATCGAATACGTCAGGGTTGAGGACACCGTGCTACGTAAGTAGGCACGTAACTCCGAGAAAACGGCCTAGAAGCTCACATTGGGACTCTTTAGGACACAGGAGCAGAGCGATCCGTGAGGTAGAGCGCCATGTCTAAGGTGACAGTGGTGCCGCACGGAGAGTATGGGCTCGTCCTGTGGGAAGAGAAAGTTTTTACTAGATTGAATATTTAACGTCTATTATCTCATACTACGAGTAGACTAATTAGCACAACTGCCCTACTATTGTTTTTAACGGAATAGAGTAAAACTTCGAGAATAGCTTTGTTGGATAAATATTTCGAGACCATCTTCTTATATCTGGAGTGCGTCGTTATCCATTCAGGTGGTGGTTTAGTGCTTCAGTTGCCAGTAGGATTTATGATTTCTTGGTCAAAGATAAAAGATCGTGATATTCTCACCATGTTCAAAGCTTGGTCCATTTGGTCAAGTGCCCCACGGGCGCGGGGCTATCATCGATTATACTTATTCCTGTTTCAAAAGCAAAACTTTGAGGGGGCGTTAAGACCAGGGAGTAGCAAAAGTACAAAGTGATATTCGAAGTTGAGGGTATATGGAAGTCCTTGGCTCCAAGGTGATCACTGCATTATCCTCAGTTCCGACTCGTCACTCATGATCATTGATTCTGCAAAACGGCGACGCCCCAATCGGGAGCCCTACTTTTTTTATTTTTTATGAATGATAAATTATATTACTAAACTAAGATATATACAAATGTATTCTCTTTTGTTCAGTAAGTTAGAGAAGAATAAATTTCAGAATAGAAAGACCAGTCATGCATGTATAAGGTGACGAGTTGGTGAGATCAGTGTACATCAACTTCTCGGGGAAAGTCGGAAGAAGTCACAAAGGCATTAGCAGATAGTCCAGAGACTAGGCGCTGACTCCAGGTTAGTGCAGCTGTAGGTGTTCTGTGTTCTGTGTTCGGGTGTTATGTGTGTGAAAAAGGGCATTCGTGACGTCATGGATAAATAGCTGCCGCCTGCCTAAGGTAGATGCAAGAGCCGGGGTCAAGACTCAAAATCGCACTAAGAAAAAAGTGTCAACAAACGCCTGCCACTTGGACAAATGCCAAAGGGATCAGGGATTCAAAAAATGAGGTCTCACAAGCTGGCGGCTAACCCATGGCACCTTCACAACACATCACAGTGCAGTCTTGCACAGCACAAGTGACACTATCACGGATCAGTACTAGGTTCAGAACAACCATCTGTCACATCCGTCAACTACATTTATCAACCAGTTACCGCCATATTGGAAACTTGACAAACCGATATCCAATCTATCTGCCCAAGTCAACTTACTGGACCCCTGCATCTAAAGGACCAACCACAAATGCTGAAACACAAGAAATCCAACGATCCCTTAACTATGGCAAAGCTGATTGTTGAGTCAAAAAAGAACCAGGTGAATATGTTGCAGAGACTTACAGATAGAGACACTGCTAATTTCAGGAAGTTAAAGAGCCGCCTTGCACCTGATGAACTGCTTCACAAAGCTTACGAATATGCGCTGCTGTTTATCGCTGGTGTCAAATCAAGTCTTGATATTATTACCAAAGAAAGATCAAAACATACCACAGACAACAAATTGCTGAAGAAGATGCACATTGTTTTGAACTCTTTGACTCCAGATGTGGAATCGCTCCTCCAACTCCGACTAACTCACAGATAATGGCCGGATACCAAGAAGTGCATTGAAGATATCGAAGTCAGTTTAAGAAAAAATACAGTTGAGCTTCAAAAAGAAGAGTTGAACCTCAAGGAACTGAACAGAAAAGTAAGGGATCAAACTGAAAATGATTTTAAGATTGCCGAAATTAGAAGAAAGAACGAAGACAAACTGCTCGCTAATTATTCTCGTGACTCAAAGGGCAGAAAATCAAGAGAAGACGTTGATAAAGGTGGGCACCAATTCAAGAGAAGACGTGAGTTATAGTGTCTTTATGATCTGTGAGACAGCCAAAAGCATGTGATATACCGATAGTTTTGATGGATGCTCATCTTTATCTAAGATATGACTGCCCATGGGGCTTCCTGAATTTTCCACTTTGCTACACATATTATTTTCTGATAATAATTTTCTTTAAATTTGTATCGTAGAGCCAACATTAACCCTGACTTTCGAACACGAAGATCTGTGACACCTGTCCTATCTGTTTTCATAATGGGCTCAGTCTATCTTGACAGTGGAGTAGAGTAGAGCAATCATTCAAGTTGAGAAGTCTGTCGGGGTAGTGGTGCCAATAGTCCGATTAGGAAATGAGCTATATAGAATATCAGATCACCGTCATCTCAACACCATTTAAAATCGGGTACTGGCTCACGAGATTAAGGGCTTCAAGTTGATATTTCTCTAAGTGGTCACTGCAATATGGTTCAATCAAAACCCAAATGATCTGTTTCAGTCCACCGAGAGATTTAATAAGACTCACAACTAATTGAAACTCTGATTTGTAACCAATATGAACCGTGAGTACCTCCAGCCTGGTGCTTATCAATTCTGGTACATGATGAAGTATCATTGGGTTGTTTTCAATTGTGAGGGTTCTGGGTTTGAGTTCCCTCAAGTATTCAAAATCTTCTGCTGTGCAATCAGTGAAGAGGTCAGCACGGTCAGTATGATATGAGAAATGAAGTATCACAAACTCCGCCTGGTCGATTTGGGTGTCTTCAACTATTGGAAATCTATTGACGAATGAAAGATATATTTCTTTAAACCCTTTGACTGACACACTTTTCATGACTGGTCTATACGGATCAACTTCACCATCTTCAAAAGAGCCCGTACTTCTTCCTGTAACCATCTCAACCTTAGGACAGAGGGTCAGATCAAAGCACGACACTTTATAAAATGAGGATGCTAAAAATTTGATGTTCTTTATCTTGTGTAATCCTTTGATCTTGGAACTTTGAAGGCGTTCAAATGAATGGGGCCCAGTCAGAGAACCGGTGAAAAACAAGGGATCATGTAACTGATCGATATCGTGCAATTGCTCACGCTCCTCGTTGCATCTTTGGATTTCCTCTTCTGTTAATTTTTGTCTATAACACCCAGATATAGGTGAGTATGCTTCAGTATAGTTATAAAAACTTAGTGGAACTCCCTTGTCACCAAAGCTGTAGTCCGCATTATGGTGCTTTACACAAAGCCCCCCATGAAAGGATTTGGTGCTGAAAGTATGGGTTTTGAAAAGCCTGTCTGGGGAATTTATGATATACTTGTCGCTATTTATCACAAAGTTCTTGAGAGTCGATTTGGTTCTTGCCGAAAACTTGAAGAGAAAATTCAGATCACAGATATCCATAACCAAATATTCAAGATCGAAAATATCAATCGTGATTGAGCTTGGAAGGGTTAATTGATTTGACCCAATGAATCTAGATTTGTATCCTGGATGTATTGAAAATTTTGCAGGATCACAAACAGTACCAACAACCGAGCAAAATCCTCCACCTTGTTTACCCTCGATAAAAACATTTAAACCACTTTTAGCAAGATATTTGACAGCCTCTTGATACAAAAGAACATGAAAGCTCACATGCCGCATCATGGGATCGTTTTCTCTTTCCTTTCTTGGTAAGGACTCTTCCACTATAACGTAACATCGATTGAGTTTGGCTCTAGATATACCCGAGCAAAGGGCGTTGATATGTCTCTCAAAATATGAGGATGTAATGTGCGGAATTCGGATAGGATGGCTCAAGGTTCCGTTTTCATAGCTTTCAAATTGCAAATCCAAAGAGCCCCTAACACAACGTTCAAAAAATGCATGGTATGATTTCTGCTGCCATAAGTATATATCTGAGGGTAATAGGTCCCATGACTGAATTTCGAACCAGTAAGTCATGGTTGCTTCGTTACCTATATGGTTCTTTAATGATTTGAAGTGTGTTTGGATCACCTTCAGATTCCTATGTGGTATCGACTTCCTATCCAAATATGTGATAATATTAGAGGCAGCACCGTGAGGTATGATGATGGTCATGAATGGATGGAAGCTTGGGACCTCAAACACGGAGAGATGAGACTTGTGTATATTGATTGAGTGAAGAAGGACTTTGAATATGATTTCATTGGGAAGGAATTTGGAAATAAGTTTCTTATGTTTGGAGCGCCTCATTTTTGTTGAATATGGACTTTTGTGTGGTTGAGGTGGGGGGGCGGGGGCTATATGAGACCAAGTGATCAGGTAACAGAATTCAAACTCCTTAACGAGTCGTTATGAGCAGTGAATAGAAGTGTTGTAACTGGTCACCCCTAAGAGCATTATTTATTTGGAAAGTGAAGATTTTGAGGGTGAATCATAGTAAATTGTCTAAACTTCTCAGTTTGTACAGGTATTTGTTCAGGAAAAGACCTCATGAGACTCCGGGTTCAGGTGAAGGTGTCCGGATGTTACAAGACCTGAAAGATAAAAGCATTCTGTGACGTAATAAACAAATAATTACTCAATGTGATGATCATCATGATAGTGCTTGATTTCTGGGTCAAACGCCATCACATTAAACTTGAAACTCTTGACCGTTGACATTTTAAAGCTCCAAGTCTAAATACTACAAGTCGTGAAGCCTCCTACACGAGCTTTATCTTAATGAGTATTCCGCTCAGACTCGTTAGAAATTCGAAGGGATATCTTATATTCAAGTGTTACCACAATTCACTGGGTGGTCTTGATAAGTGCTCGTTCCAAACATCAATCAGGTGATATGGAAACTTTATATCAATGTCACCAAAATTAGGATATTTCCTGACTAGTTCAGAGGCTTTTACTTTATATTTCACGAGATATGGGCAGCAATATGGTTGAATCGAAATCCAATTGATCTGTTTCAGTCCTCTTAGATCTTTGATGAGCTTTACAATCAATTGAAACTTTGCTTGGTATCCGATATAAGCAGTGAGATTCTCTAATCTGGTGCGTATCAATTCTGGTATATGATGTAGTATCATAAAGTTGTTTTCAACTGTAAGAGTTTTGGTTTGAATCCTTTCAATAATTCAAAATATTTCTCTATGAATTATGCAATCACGAAATAAACAAGCCAAGTCTGTATTTTATGAAAAGGAAAGTGTCAAAGATTCCGAATTATCAATATGGATGTCTTCAGTTTTGGAAAATCCATTGATAAAGGATAGGCGTATATCTTTAAACCCACTAACTGACACACTTTCCATGACTGGTCTCTATGGATCGACTTCACTGTCTCTGAAATAAGGAGCTCTGTAATTGATAATATCCACAACTTCAGGGCAAAGTAGAAGCTCGAGACATGTTTTTCTCATAATTTGGGGAGGTCGAGAAAAGGATATTCTTGATCTCGTGTATTCCCTTTAACTTGACACTCGAATAAATGGGGACCAATAAGAGATCCCGTGAAGAAAGAAAGACCATTACCCGCAAACGGTAAAAGGGAACCATCATCAGGGATGACTCTTGCAGTTCCTTCTCGATATTCTTGCTCTGTTGATCTGCGTCTATAACCACCAGAGGTCGGAGTGTATTCTTCAACATGTTTATAGAAACAGACATACGCTCTTTCTCCACCAAAAGCGAAGTCAGTATATTAATGTTTGTAGATGAGACCCCCTGGAAAGATATAGTCCCCATACTGCAGTTATAAATATTGATCATTACTCCAATATTAGTATTAATGTACTCCTCACTATTGATCACAAAATTCTAAACCGTGGATTTAGTTCTTGTGGAGAATCTTCAAAGACAGTTCAAGTCACAGATATCCAAAACCAAGTATTTGAGATTGAGGATTTTAATTTTAGATAAAGGAGCAAGTCCCAGTTGACTTGGTTAGAAACATCTCACCTTAAATCCTGGATGTAATGAGAGTATAGCAGCATCACATGAGGTACCAATGACAGAAACAATTCCTCTACTTCGTTTACCACCGATAAGAACATTTAAACCATTCCTGGACAAATATTTAACAGCCTCTTAGTATAAAAGTACATGGTAACTTAATTGAACCTGAACCCATTTGCCTTCTCTTTCTCTTTCAGGAATTAATTTCTCTACTACAACATAACAGCGATTCAGTTTAGCTCTAGATATACCCGAGCAAAGTGTGTTGATGTGTCTCTCAAAGTATGACAAGAACATGTGTGTAAGTCGGATAGGGGTGGCTCGAATATCCAGCTTTATAGCTGTCTAATTGCTCTTTCAAATACACTGTGACCTCTTGCTGCCAGTAATCACTGAAAGAACTGTGATCTAGAAAGTACTTATTTGAAGGCAACAAGTCCCACGTATGGACTTCAAGCTAGTAAGTCATGGCAGTCCAATCCTCTATATGACTTTTCAAAGACTTCAGATCAGTTTAGATAACTTTGAGATGCTTGTGTGGTATTGACTTCTTGTCAAGATGGGAAATAATGCTCGAAACAGCACCGTGGTGTATAATGATTGTCATAAACTGAGGGAAATGGAAGATGGGTACCTCAAAGACTGAAAAGTGATTCTAGTGTGTAGTGATTGAAGGATAATTATTTTGAAAAAACCTCATTAGGAAGGTACTTGGATAGAAGTTTCTGGTGCTTTGAACGTCTCATTGTCTTTAAAAGTGATTATTGAATCATTCGGCGGACTCACCTCTATAGCCTACTTCACACACACGGCATTCAAATTTCAACACTGTCTCAGGTCTAAGACTATATTGACTGTTGACAGTTGGATAGTGTATATGGAGTTTCTAAACTTCTCATGTACCCCTGAGAGTGTTGCAGCAGATGAGCTGTTAAAGAGGAGGTCCAAACTCCTGATGGTGTACGGGTGTTTTGTGTCTCCATTATATCATCTTTTGCCGAATATTCGCGAATTATCAGTTTGGCGGGCGATGTTGAACTTTTGGCGCCCGGGAGTCGGGGCTCACGCTTAGCGATTAACGATCATAACAACAATAACAAATACAACTTCAACTATAGTCCAAACAGTTATCATTTTCGCTGTAACACACCCCATATCATCCAAATGGTCAAGCCACAAACCGCAAAGCGTCGCCAGAGGGCACAGTCTCAGCATAACCACCAGCAACAACAGCAACAACAGCAGCAGCAGGCACTACACGATGAGATTGGAGGGATGCATGACGAGGCAGATATCATGTCATACAGGGCTGCAGCCACCCAGAGGTTTGTGTTAAATCAGGAGTTGATCGAGAACATCACCGATAAATGGATCCATTTGGATAATCTGGTCAAACCAAAGCCATTCACGACCACCGTACAGGATCAAAACGCGCCACATTTGAATCAGGAGTTATACTTTGGTGATAAAGCAGCCATGGAGAAAAAACTTGCAGACCTCCAGAATGATATAGCGGAGTTGGAGAAGAACTCAACATCAACATTGACAACAGAATACGATACATTCCTCACAGAGAGTCTACAGAAACTTTCCAACAAAGAGACCATTGACCTAGACACAACAGCCAAACAATTCACAGAACACACCAAGAGAACGATAATACCACAGAACTACAAGATCAAACAACAACTCTCCCTCAAGGTTGATAGAAGTGAAGCACAGACAGATTATTGGCAACGTCTGGCAGATCTTAATAAAGTTGAAGAGCCCGTTCTTGAACCTGTTGTTCCAAATCCAGATATCAATCCAGATCCAACTAATACGAATGCTAATAACAACAATGAAGGTCAATTCATACAGGAGGACCAACCGGTGTTTGATAACGATTTGAATATGATAGATGATGTTGGTTTCGGGTTGGGTTCGACGTTAGAGGATCAAGATTTTTTGAGTCAATTAGATCATAGTATGGAATGACTTCACCACTGAAGAGTTCGCTGCTGATTGTTGAGATATTTTTAATCGAATATACAACTTACTTTCATTTTGAGGCATAACTGTGAAATTTCGTTTCACTTATTTGAATGTACAATTCACGTATAACCTTAGGCGAGCATAATTGTATATATTCAAATTTCTTCTGTCGCTGTTGCTTCCTCTCATGAATTTGCAGAAGCTGAAATCCTACATAGGAAGTTATTCCTTAGGTCACGGTGCCATCAATCCAAATCCTGGCCATGCTTGGAGAGGATGGTGTTGAATCAACCAACTAAACTGGGCCATATTCCAGGTCGTCAACTTTACACAACAACCATTTTCTCTAGTCAGATCTTTCAATATCAAGTTTATTTATGGTTTCAACCAATTGATAGTTCTAGTGTTCATTGTGGATTTTTTTAGATTTTTATCACTTTAAAAACTAATCATTGAACATCTTGACATCGGGATATCGCCTTTAACGGTCTCTTGTGTAAATAATACTTTTTTTTTCTTATAATACTTCCTAAAACCTGAATCATATATATTAAAAGTACAGATATCAAGTATTCTGTAATTATCAAATAGATTTGGGCAAAATTTTGAAAATTTGATTTTTTCCTATTTTTCTCCTAGGTTGGAACAGAATAAGTTTCAAGATTTTCGAAAATGGTTTCGTGGTCTAGTTGGTCATGGCATCTGCTTAACACGCAGAACGTCCCCAGTTCGATCCTGGGCGAAATCAGTTTCTTTACTTTTTAATTTTTTGTTTTTGGCGCATTTTGATTTTTTAGCGCCAGGATCCACCATACAAACTTCAAGCTAAGACCAACACTCTTCAAACAAACTGCTTCAAACAGGGCGGCAATCGCTACACCCCATCAATTTAAGCACACAGAATCATGCCGTTCAAATTTACATCCCTGAGTCCGAAGGGCTCTTCTATGAGGGCATCACTCTTGGAGTTTGATGGTGTACGAATCCTCGCAGACCCAGGATGGGATGGGTTCAGTGATTTGACATACTTGAAAGATATCATCAAGACTATCGACATTATCGTGCTTTCGCAGCCCACCACAGAGTTTCTCGGTGCTTATTCATGGCTTTCGACTCAATTCTCAAATATACCAGTCTATGCCACTTTACCAACAACCAACTTGGGAAGAGTTGCAACGATCGATCTCTATAGATCTGTTGGGTTGATTGGTCCAATTAAGAACACACCATACGAGTTGACAGATATCGAGGAGAGTTTCGATACTATCAACACGGTTAAACATAACCAAGTCACAGACCTCAGAGCCAAGTATGATGGATTGACAATCACAGCGTTAAACTCTGGTCATAGTTTAGGTGGTACGATTTGGGTCTTCAACAAGAACTCTGAAAAGATCATATATGCGCCAGAATGGAATCATTCCAAGGATTCCTTCCTCAATGGAGCTGAGATGCTACAAAATCCGGTCCTTTTGAGACCATCGATATTGATCACTTCATCCACAATTGGTTCTCCATTGTCACATAAGAAACGTGTTGAAAAATTCTTCGAATTGGTCGATGCTACACTAGGAAGAGGTGGTACAGTGTTCTTACCAACGTCCATCGGAAGTCGTATGCTAGAACTTGTGCATTTGATAGATGAACATATTCAAACCGCTCCAATCCCAGTCTTATTAGTGGCACATGCTAAAGCAAGATCTTTGACCTATGCAGGAAGTATGCTTGAATGGATGTCACCTGCTGTTATCCGTGAATGGGAATCCAAAGGACAAGTTCCATTTGACGCATCACGAGTGCAAGTGATTGAGCCTAAGGAGTTGTTGAGTATGCCTGGTGCTAAGGTTGTGTTTGCTTCTGGTGTTGGGTTTGAAACTGGTACACAATCACAGAGTGCATTGGCCAAGTTATGTACAGATGAAAAGACTACAATCATCCTTACTGAGAGAGCGGTGAAGGGAACTATTGGATATGATTTATATCAAACTTGGGCTTCATTGGCTAATGATAAAGCTGAAGGTACCCCTGTTCCATTGATGAAGAAGTTACAAGTTGTGGACATAAGAGAAGAGAAGCTTGTGGGTACTGAGTTAACGGAGTACCAACAGGTTGTGAAACAGAGAAGAGCGTTGAAAGAGGAGAAGAAGAAAGAAAAAGAGGCTGAAAGGACACAGGCCCAATTTGAAAATGAGGATGAAAGTGATGAAAGTGACGATGATGACTTATTGACAACGTCAACGAAACAAGATGAAGAGATCCCAATCGATACTGATTTCAAGAACAACAAGAATAAGATTAAAATGTTTCCATATGTTCCATTGAAGTCCAAGATTGATGATTATGGGCAATTGATCAACCATTCTGATTACTCCAGAGAAGAGGAGAAGGACGTGAATAAGATCAAGAGAAAGGAGCAACAGAAACTCAAACTTGGAGAGAAGAAGAAATGGAATGAGGGTAAGAAACAAGATGATGTCTCCAACTTAGACGCACTATTCGAGCCATTCCAAAGATATCACAACACACTGATGATATCTTCAAGATGTGCATTATCATATGTCGATTTAGCAGGTTTAGTCGACTTGAGATCTCTTTCACTTATCCTTCCTTCACTAAAACCAAAGACCGTTTATTTGACCGAAGATTTAACAGAAGAGCCCAATTTGAGGATCGTTTCAAACGTTTTGAAGAAACATAATAAGTTTGAAGTCATTGACATTGAGGCGAACCTGGAACAGGTCTCCGACAATACGATACAGTCATTCGATATTTTATTGGATGATAGTCTTTCATCGAAACTTAGATGGCAGAAGATTGCTGGTGGTTTCAACATTGCACATGTCATCGGTGAGGTGAAAACCAAGAGTGTTTTGGCCGAGGAGAAAGTGAAGGCGGAAACTGATGATGTTGTGATGAAAGATGAGGATGTGCAAGCTGATATACAAGAGGATAATGACTTGCTTCTGGTTCCCCTAGAGCAGGAATCCGCACTTCTAAACAACATCAGGGCTGCTGCGTTGGCCATTGGTGATGTCAGATTATCCGAGCTGAAGAAGTCATTATCGCTGAATCACAAAGTTGAATTTAAGGGTGAAGGTACACTTGTCATCGATGACATTGTCGCTGTAAGAAAAGTCAGTGATGGTGACGTTGTTGTTGATGGTTTACCAAGTGAGTTGTTCTATGAGGTTAGAGACGCTGTTAGAAAGATGCTTGCGTATGTATAAATGAAAATTCAAAATGATATGAATCACACTCTGTGTAGCACCAGAACCTGTTAAAGTCTCATAGTCTTGAGTGTATCGAGTAAAACTGCTAGTGGTAGTAATAAGTGGGAAAAATCATTAGAATATAGCTAAGAACTTGAGGATTACTGTGACTTTTATAGTCATCTGAAACATAGGCCTGGCGATACGAGTTGACGTAGTACTACTTAGTACTTACTATATGTGTCTACTGGAGATGTAATAGATTATCATGCTTAGATGTATATATTAAAACCGTTCTATAAATCCCCGATTATTTACCAAAGATACGATCGATCTGGATGATTAGGCTTCCACTAGCGAACCCTATGGTGACTAAAACCAGTACAGCGTTCAGTGTGAGTTGAACAAGAACAGAGAACATAAATCTTGGGGCAAAAATCTTCCAAACCATCAAATGTCTCTTGAAAACAGTGGCAAAGATTAAAGTACTTAGCGTAACAACTGATTGGTATGCCAACAGAGCACCACAGTTCTCAACAACCTTTGAGTACAACGACACTGGTTTCGTACTTGGTGGAGTTCTCCAGAAAGTAACCAGCGGAATGGAAATGGCAACGATGATTAGTGCACCAAATGTATTGATTGCAATTGGAATATGTGATAATGGGAACACGATACTCTTCGTCAAAGTGAACCCGAATTCCCATTGAACAGATGGAATTGTTGCTTGATGACCAGTGGCAAAGAAGTAGAATGAACCCAAGAGGCCGAACATCACTGGTGCTATCAGGTTGGAACGAATGTCCAAAATGCTTGATAGTTCAGCCAACGCAAGGACTTGTGAGACCAATAAGAAAATGGCTAATTGACCCATTGGCTTTGTGAATAGAAGCACAACAGCGATGAAGTTGATAACCAGTAAGAAGTATTGTGATCCATATGCATTTGAATAACCGAGGATAGCAGCTTCTCTGTTGGAAGTATCAGTATGCTTGATATCCAAAGTGACACATACAGGTCCTCTTGACCAACCATAATTAGCAGCGATCAATGTCACTCCAGTGATGACTCTTGCCAGCGTAAACTTGACGAAATGTATCGTTTCTAGATCAATGTCCTTCAAGAATTCTATACTGATAGTTGATTGATTATTCTCCAGCCATTCGATACTCCAGTAGACCGCAACGGAGAATAAAACTCCACTGAACATGTTGTTCCATAGCGGAGCTGAACTGTAATATGAGCTTGAAACGCTATAGAAAGCCTTAATCAAAGACGGTAAAACCAATGCCTGGATATACAACAGCCCAATGGACCACAATGGCATTGAGAAGCTTGGAGTACACATATCTCCATGTTCCTCACGACAAATAGTGATCAACGTGGCCAATCTCGTTGCAATGACAAACGTTGCTGAATGGTAAAGACCCATGATCTTATCATATTTCTTCTCTGTGTATAATGACTTATAAGCCGCGAGGAACCCGAATGTTGTTATGAGATATCCCAGGATACGATCTTCCCAAATTGTGAATGAGTTCGATGCGAATATTATAACATGGATGAATGCGAATGTGAATGCAATCAACGTCCAGAATCCGCCAAAGAGGTCCAAAAATGAATAAAAGATCCATGAAGGGGTATAACGATCGAAAATTGGGACGATGAATCCAAATATGATACCAACAGCAACACCGAGTGTGGTAAACCAACTTAAACTTAGGAACTCAGGTCTGAGGATCAATGAAGTAGCAACGGCAATGACACAGGATAATGAAACCATTGCGATAATTGATGGGACAATCTCTTCGGAAAGCTGACTGATCACTATCGATGGGATCAATTTGAAATAGATCACAATAATTAATATGGAAAAAACCATCAGTATGATTCCAATAACGATTTTGATCATGTCAAAACGGGCCCAGAGGTCTTTACAACGCTCCAATGATGAATATTGATAGTTCTCAAACTCCTTGATGAATGATGGGTCCTCCTTGTTATATAATTCGACCAATTGAGCATATTTGTCATTGATTTCTGTATCGTCTTGTAATGAGGATGAAAGCTGTCTGTATCTATGGATCTGCTCCAATGTATAATATGCAGCTTGTTTGTATTGATCCTCTGATGCGAAAGCCTCAGAGATTGGTGCACCCAAGTTGTTGAAAGGGATAGGCAATCCCATCAATAATGAAAATGTTGACACTAGATCAATTTGATTCACCGTTCTGTAGTTCTCACCGTTGTCAGTGATATCATATTGTGAATCATCTTGTGGGGTGAATGCATAATCTCTCTTGGAGTATAACCACAAAGCAGCCTCCAATTCATCCTTGGAATCACCACCATGGTTTCCCGTACGGTCCATTCCGTGATCACCCATCACTATAAGAAGTGTATCATCGTCCAGTCTCTTCACGACATCTTGTAAGAACACATCCATCTGTTCCTGTTTCTCAATCATCGCATAATGATCCGGTCCATATCTATGACCGCAGTGATCCACCCCCAATAGATGACCAACTAGCACATCCCATGATTCAGGAGTGTCAAGGGCCGGTATGAGATGATCAATGACTCCTGTGTCAACTGTGTGTAAGTCCCATACGTTCAATGAGTCATATGGAATCGAGCTGTTCAAGAAGGGGCCGAATAATGCCTGCCAGGTGTCGTCTCCCATGAATGAGGTGCGTTTGTCATTCAGGTAGAGTTGTTTGATGAAATTATCCTCATCAATCACATCACCGTCGAAATTAGAACCGGCATCGACAAAGGTCGGTAATGAGCCTGTTGTTAGCCCCTTGAGTCTCTGTAGTGTTGTTGTTGGTGGATCCGCTAGGAATCTCAAGAGCACTGAATTACCCGGGGTAGATTGTGTGAGTTGGTAAGGGTATGTGAGATGGTTGTGGTATGGTTTGTTGGAATTGGCATCTGGGATAACGAAATCAAACCTTAGAGCATCTATTATGATCACAACGGCTTTATCAAAATTCTTCAATTCTTGTGCGCCTTGGAAGATATCATCACTGGCATTGGAAAAACTGTCCAGCACCTGCCTCGACAGTAAGAATCCTCTGGAGAAGAAGGCCAACGAGATGGCCTGTAGCACGGCGATGGCGATGAAGATCACGGTGTAGAGGACCGCCATCACCCGCAGCTTGCTGTTGCGCATGGAGGACCTAGCATTGGAGTGTGCCACGAGGCGCCTACGCACCTGCTCTGCCTCTGTGATCTCTGGAGGTGCCATGTGCCTGTGAGCGGTGGTTGTGGATGCCGCCGTGGTTGTGTTGTTCAGTAGAAAGCTGAAGGGGTGGAGGCTGTTGATGATCCGGCACGAAGAGCCGCTGGAAGTTCAAGGGGCAGCTCGGCTCTTTTTTTGGCGGGCCGGGCGGTTGCGCAGCGTTTGGCTTTGCTTAAAATTTTCTTAGGCGATGAGCTCCCAGAGACATAAACCTAGAGACCCGCTCCACCTCTACATTCCTTCAAAACCACCTTTCCACCGTCTTAAAACACATCTCATAGTGCACAGCGATGGAAGTCAACAGACCACAGCAGAAGCAACAATCCACCCGTAAGGGAAAGAAGGCCTGGAGAAAAAACATCGACATCGATGACATTGAGATAGGTCTTGAGGAGCGTCGTGATGAGATCAGAAACTTTGGTGAGCACGCTGCGGATGTCGAAGAAGGTCAACTTTTCACTATTGATGTCAGTGGTGATGACAAACTCTCCAAGAAGGCTGTCAAGCCATACAAAATCACCAAGAGTGCTGAGATTTTGGCCCAAAGATCAAAAGCTCCAGGTTACAGTAATAAGCATAAGAAGAGTGATGATAAAGTTCAAGGTGTCAAGAAGGTTGAAATCAGAAGATTGATGAGACTTGCTGGTAGAGTTCAAGGTGAATCGAAAGTGAAAGCCTTGATGGATAAGAGAGGTTTGGTTGGAACGAAGGCATATGATGTTTGGGGTGCTGAGCCAACGAGTAACAAATCAAAGAAGGCTACTGAGCCAAAACCTGAGATTTTGGAAAAGTTCAGTTCAATGAGTTGGACCAAGGCTAAGCACGCCCCATCAACGATAACTCATGCTCCATTGACTGTTAAGGAGGTTGAGGAGTTGCCACATGCTGGTAAATCTTATAATCCATCTTTAGATTCATGGAAGGAGTTGATTCAAAGGGAATACATCAGTGAGAAGGAAAGAGATGATGAGCGTATCAGATTAGAGGAACAAAAGGAAAAGATTCAAAAATTGATTGCTACATTGGAACAACAAGAAGAGGATTCCGATTCCGAAAATGAGAACAATGACGAAGAAGAAGAGGAGAACGTAGATGATGATGATGTCACCTCACTCTCCATCAACAAACCAGTCGTGATTAACAAGAAGACCAAGACGAAGAGAAACAGAGAACGTAAGCATCAAGAACGTATGGCACTCGATGCCGATCTCAGAGCTATCAAGAATCAAATCACCGAGCTTTCGAAATTGAAAATATATGAGGCCGAAGTCCTTGCAAAGACGACAAAACCACAAAACATGAACCATGCGAAGGAACTTGTGTCAAAGAGAAACAAATTGGGAACGAAACATAAAGTGCAAGACGCACCATTAGAGGTTAAGTTGAGTGATGAATTGACCGACTCTTTGAGAAAGTTAAAGACCGAGGGTAACTTGTTGCAAGACCAAATGAGATTGATGCAAGCTAAGGGTAAGGTTGAGACTAGAAAGATGAACTACAAGAAGAGAAAATATTCTCCAAAAGTCACAGAGAAGTGGACTTACAAGGATTTCAAATAATCTATCTTTTTTTGCCGGTGGAGTGATTGCGTTGTTGTATATTAGTTACGGTTTGTGAAGTTTGATTTTATCATATAGTTTATTAATTGTTCATTCTGCATTTTGAGTTTAAAAAGGTTGTAGGATTCTCTCATGAACTGGTGCTAGATAAGTATGTAGCTGTGATGATGATGTCATCGGAATCTTAGTTTCCCCCCAAAAAGGAAATAGTCGCGCACATCTCAGGCACCACAACAGCTCCCTGATAAACAAGTTGTACACGTTACACAAACCACACCAAACTCATACAGAGAATGTCACCAACCAATCTGATCATTGTCCCAGGCCATTCGATATGGAAATTTACAAACAAAGGACTCTCACCTGACGATTGGTTCCTTGAGTCTTTCCAAAAAGACGGACACGATCATTTATACTTCATTGACCATATCAAGACTGGATTAGAGAAATTGAAAGGCGATCCTAAGAGCATTTTGATCTTTTCCGGTGGACAGACAAAACAACTGTCTGGCCCTGTATCTGAAGCACTTGGATATTATCTCTTAGCGAAAGATTCATTGTCTGGTTGGTCATTTGAGAGCTCGATTCTCGAGAGGTGTTATACGGAGGAGTATGCCAGAGATTCATTTGAGAATGTGTTGTTTAGTATCGTTCGATTTAAACAGATCACCGGTGAATATCCAAAGAAGATCATGATATCCGGGTTTGATTTCAAGAGGGAAAGATTCATCAACCATCATTTAAAAGTTCTGAAATTTGATAATGTTGAATATTTTGGAAACAATCCTAAGCCTGATTATGAACAAGGTAGTAAAGAGTGGAATGATTACTATGAGGACATTAAACAATCTGAGTATAAATTTGCCGTTGGACAATTTTCCAAAGATCCGTTAGGTAATGGGCCTGTATTGGGAGGGAAGAAATTGAAAAGAGATCCATTCAAGAGGGTTCATGGTTATTTAACCACAAGTCCTGAATTGGCGCCATTTTTCGGGAAATCTGAAGATGTAGATGATAAGATCACTACACCTTGGTGATTTCATAGATGGTCATAACTTGGAAATACAAAATAGATAGAACTAAAACAATTGTATAAATATATGGAAGCAACGTAACCTCTAACGAGTCATCATCTCATGGTTCGGCTGTTTGATATTCTTCATCACCAGTCAAGACTGCAGATCCTTCTGTGAAATCTGAGGAGCCAATCTCTTCAACTTTCCCACTGGTGGAGGTTGACCCAAGATCCAAAATAGAATTACCACCTTCGAGTCCTTCAGCATCATTACCATCCAAGAAAGCTTCCAATTGTTTCTTACGATTCTCCAATGTGTCAACATTCTTCAACTTCTTCTCAATCAGGTTGATCTCCTTCTCGATAGATGTGATGGCTTGGTCTGAACCCATAGTTTCAAACACCCAGTCTCCATTCTCTTGAATCTCAAGCAAGTAATCATGATACTTGATCAACAAAGGACGATGAGACAAAGTGATGAATGCAAATCTCTTTTGTTTCAAAAGATCAAACAAATAAGCTTCAATATCGGAGCTGATAGCATTGGTAGCCTCATCTAAGACAACAAATCTTGGGTTCTTGAAAAGAATTCTTGCAAATTGGACTCTTTGTTTCTCACCACCACTCAAAACGTCCTTCCATTCTTGAACGGCATCGAAATAGGTCAATCCACTTTCACGGTTCAACAAATATTCCAACTTCACCTCCCTGAGGATTCTCACCAAGTCATAATCACTGTATCCTCTGTCCAACATCTCAGCATGGGACAATGGGTAAATGATCTGGTCTCTCAAAGTTCCATTACTGAAGTATGGTCTCTGTGGGAGATACATCACATCAGTGTCGTTTGGCTTGGAGATTAAGCCATCGTATAATGGCCATAATCCAGCAATGATTCTCTCGATGGAGGTTTTCCCACATCCATTCATACCCAAGATTAGGATACTTTCATGTTCTCTCAATGTGAAGTCCAATCCATTGATCAATTTCGTACCTTCATGACCGTTTGAAGATGGAATGATAACGTTGATCTTCTCAAATCTTAAACCATTGTAATGTTGTTGGATGGTACCGTTGATAGTACTGATCTGTGAATCTTCACCATAGTTGAAGTCAGTAGAATGAACCTGGTGAAGTACGGAGAGTAATGAAAAGACTCTGTCAGTATATCCTGTCAATTTTGAAACATCTTTGATAGAATACATCAATCTTGACCCTGCATCGGCCATGGAAAGCATCAACCTCTTGTTGACGATGAATTGACGCATGTTTCTCTCTTCTGATGATTTCTTCACTGATATTCCTTGGATTGAAGTTAAAAGAATTGGGATAGAGATGTAGAGGTAGCCCAATGCTGACCAAGTGTACTTCAATAAGTAATCTTCAAGGAAGTTGTAACTCACTTTGATTCTGTTAATCTTGAAGATATGATTCATCATCTTGTCATAAATCTTATTGATCTTGATCTTTTCCAAATTTGTACCATTATAGAAAGCAATCTCTTCACCATTATTGATCAAATTCAAATGATCCTTGTAGTATTCACCCTCCAACTCGGACTTTTCCTTCGTGAGCTTACCAAATGGTGGTGTGAATGCTCTAAGAACATAAGCGGTGGCAAAGTAGTTGAGGAAGATACCACTGATACCAGCAGTCCCCAAATTGTCTCTCAAATAAACCGCAAAGAAACCCAAATCCATCATTGGCTTACCTATGTTTGAGAATAATGAAGACAATGAGTTTGTGAATCTGTCAACATCCCTTGTGATGAAATTATCGATATCTTTGATGGATTTATCATTGAACATGATCTTGTAGTAAACCATTCTGTTATCCAAATACATATCATGGATGTATCTCATAAGATTTGTTCTGAAATTGCTTGCGATGGTTTTCATCAAGTATTTGATAGCACTATTTGTGTATGAAGATGGAACAGCCATCAAGAACCAATAAACCAAATCTCTCATGAAGTTCTTAAACTTACCACCAATGATATCCTTAACGATTTGACCGTCCAACTTGGCAACGAGTAAACTCAGCCATGTTCTCAAAACCAAAAAGAAAAACTGTGTTATCAACAATAACGTGTTTTTATCCCTGAATGATGGCACCAAAATTTGCCATATGATCATCAATTGACTTAGGAATTTGGAACTGAACATCTTATTTGACTCCCGATCATTCTTGATATTCTTCACAAAGTTCTTGAATTTATATCTATCCCTTTCGTAAATCTCTGGGTCCGTCGGTGGGATAACAACTCTCTTTTGTCTATTCTTGTATGGGATGAACAACTGTCTTGCTCCATTGCTTAAAATCGTGGATGATGATCTTCTGTATAGCGGCCTTGAATCACGTTTATCTTTAAAGTCTGTGATTACCTTGTTTAATAGATATCCAACACCAACTGCACCTGATGATACGAGTGTTGCTAAGAAGATAATCACGGGTTTAGTAGGGTGGTCCTTGTTCTCCTTGTATAGCTGTATGATGTTCAGCAGAAGGATCCTGAGCTCCTCCTTGCGATGCTGAGGATCTCGCAGCAACCTTGAGATGATCATGACGTGATGTGCCTGTGTCTATGCCCTATACACGTCCTTCGACAATGTAGTTGCCACTTGGATGAAATAAACAGCAGAAGCTCCCGTTTTAAATTAGCCGCCAAGGGTCAGCGATGCTCTTCTGCCAAACGGCGAGGGGGCAGGATCCCTCCCGTGGCCCCGTCCTGTTGTCCCACTGTGGGGTATGTGCCCCCGACCGATACTCGGGCCGCGGCTTCTTTATCTTCAGAATTGGAATGCCGAGAGTGTCACGCCGGGCAAGCTGACAGGTGCTACAGAGATCTGATGTAGTACTAGTGCTATATTTGTACTACAGTCTCTCGTCTAGCCATGGAAGAGCTTATACTGGATCTGGTAGAGCATATTCGGGGTCAATGCAGGGTCTTTCACTGCGCGTTCAAGCACCTTCATCAAATCTAAATACCGTTTGTCCTTACGGAGTTGAGCCTCATCATCTTTGTTTTCTTTCGACGAGCCTTCCAAGGCAAGGGAGATTTCATGCGCCCTCCGAATCATTTCATGGGGAAAGAACTTTTGTGCCATCAGAACACCATATCTCTTTGACTCTATCACTCCAGTTTTCAATTTGTACACCATCTTAAAACCATTAGAAGTACTGTTTTGGACCAATTGAGTTCCCATATGGTTTTGAACGACACCTGGTCTTGTACTCAACATAGTTGACAATTCATGGAAATGTGTACTTATGAACACAGAAGCTTTAGTATCAACCAAATATTCACAGATGGCCAATGATATTGCAAACGCATCATTGATACTGGACCCCCTTCCTAACTCATCAATGATGACAAGAGTTTTATCATTGGCATCTTCGAGTAGACAAACCATCTCATTCATCTCACAAGCAAAAGTGGATGCTGAAAAATCCTCACCATCAACAGATATTCTTGTTCTCAAGGAGTTAAAGATCTTGAAGGTTGCGAAGTCAGCGGGGACATAGGAACCAATCTGTGCCATGATAACAAGTATGGCAACTTGTCTCAAATAGACAGACTTGCCACTTGAATTCATACCTGTAATGATTTGAAATCTTGAAAGTTCATCGATCGAATAAATATCGTTGGGGACAAATTGTTCAATTAACTTCTCCAATACTGGATGGCGACTTCCTCTCAACGTCATTGAGTCTGAAAATTCTGGGCATATATAGTTATTCTGAGCTGCCAGAAAACCAAAATTTTGAATGAGATCAAGAAGAGCCAATGCTTCTGAGATCATGAAAAGAACAGGTAAATGCTCCGAGATCTCTGCTATTACTGACTCAACCACCTGACTGCTGATAGTCATAATCTCATTAGATGTATCGTTCAACCTTGAGTTACACTTCAAAATATCAAGAGTTGTGCACTCGATGTAAAGCCTCTTATATTCCCTGTTGATAAAAATATCTGGGATTCGGTCAAGCTTATTATGCAACTTCACATGAAACCCTCGTTTGCTGTTAAATGCTTGCTCCAATTCACACTCATAAGTTTCAGAAACTCTTGCGACTATGACACTCACTTCATCGATAACAGTCTTGTAGACTTGTCTTGAAACATCGAGTAATCCATTTCTTCCACTCTTAACGGCGTAACACTTCTGGTTTCTAAGATCCAATGGGTTACTAGCCCAGGTGCAATCCTCATTGATAGTCTGGTTTATGATTTCTTCGATCTTCTTGATGTCTTCATGGGAGCAAATTTCTTGGATCTGTTGCAATAAGGGGGATTGGAACCCTTGCAACATCTGACCAATCTTTCCAGCAATAGATAAGGTATGTTTGACAAGCATAATATCATTAATGTGTTGGGTAGAGTTTGTGACAAACGGTTGGTCTCTGGAAAGAAGCAACAAAGCAAAAAGCTTATCCAAGTCCTGACACTCCCTTAGATCGGCTCTCACCATCGTCGATGCCTCGACATTACCTTTGAGTTCGGTAACAGCTTTCAACCTTTCTTCAATACTTTCCTTATCTGTTAACGGTTGAAGTAAACTGTTCTTCAATAACCGAGCACCCATTTTGGTCGAAGTCTTGTCAATTGCCTTGAACAATGATAAACCATTCTTATCAATCGAATTTTGAATTAACTGTAACCCTTTGATGGTGGTGGGATCGATTAACATAATACTCTCCGAAGTTTCGTACTTGAATCTAAACTTCTCAAATGACAAATTGGATCTGGAATTGTTCATATGGTGGATGGCACCTGCTAAGGCGCTTAATGCGAACTGTTGATCCTTCAATTCCTTCTCCAAAAAGTTCAAGTTTTCTGGTAAACAAAACCTTCTAATATCATCTTGACCATTGTTATGATTGAAAAACCTTCTCTCAACTCCTGTTATCCTCACCTCTGGTGATATATTGGAGCCCAAAATCGTACTGAGCTTGTTTGGCGTCGGCGCTAAATAGCTGAGCGGCATAATGATCTCCTGGGGGTCAAACACATGAATCTTGTGGAATGTTCTGACATAGGTCTGTGAGTCCACAATAGTACTCAAAGTGATAACACCAGTACCAAAATTGATGAAGCACACTCCAATCGTAACATCAAGCTTTCCTGAATCAAACAAAGAGCATAAGATCCTATCTGGAACCCTCTGGGCGGCTGTTGACGGCGGCACGGGCCTGCTTGGAGTTTGAGGAAACTGGGCCCAGATTGAACTGGGGTGTTGAGTGACTATAATCCGATTATTGAACGATTCATTCATTCCAACAGCTTATGGTGGTGTGGTATCCAGCTCAGCTAGATGTCCACCTCATCGTTGTTCCTGTCAACTATGTGCCAAATCGATTATTTCGCGGAGAAGCCTGAGGGCTCCAGGACTTTCCAGAAGTGCGGAAGGACAAGTACATCAGCTGTATAACGGTAACTTCTCCCTGTATATCGTTTGTTATGAAATATGATTCACAGATGATAGATCATAGTCTATACATCATAGTATGAGCTTGATGCTTGCACTAGTTGGTCCTGGTTGAGCTCTTTGAACATGGGCCTGCATCAGAGTTCACAAGGGGACTGAGCTCCGTCGTCGGGTTTACTTCTTATCGGCCAAGTCGCTCCCCGCGGCGAAGTCTCACGGGATGTCTGGATGATGTCCAGGTTTTATCATTTATATAACCTAAGGAGACTCTAGATGCCTTTTATATGTTACATATTTAGTTCAAATATGTAATTTTGTCAAATCATTGCTAAATCACAACTCGCAGCTATTATAAGTCCCTTAAATCCGGACTCAGCTCAAATTTTTGAATAATTATTGTTTGGGAAAAAAAATAATGAGCTCAGAATTAGAGGGAATTTTTCAGAATTGTACTGGAAAACTTCATTTATTTCATTGATTCGAACAAAAACTTAAAATTCTTCAATTTGAGAGTTGGGCATCAAAATTGACAACCTGTGTCAGAAAGCTGTCAAATTTGAGCTCATGCGTTATGTAAAACTAAATATTCAGCACAGAACTGTGATTGGGCAGTGAATTTGTTTAGCAAATCAACGCCCCAAATCTGTGCTTCTATCTTCTCGATAGACACATTCAATGGTTATATATGTTGCTGGCAATCATATCAGTGATCGGTCTACCATTAAACACGATTTATCAAAATTCATTTAGTGGATTGACCTACAAAAACAGCCATGTGCATTTCATTTACTTAGCTCAATATACACAATTTTATCCAACAACAAATCTATCGTCTCTGCGGTTTTTGATCTGATCCAAGAATGGAAGACCACCACCAATTGGAGCATGAACAGGTGCTACATTAGAAGCAGGCACTGGGGGAGGTGGAATTGATGATGGAGGTGGAGGTGGAGGTGGTGCAGCAGATGATGGAAGAGGTGGCGGAGCACCATAGTCAGGCATTGGTGGAGGTGGTGGAACTGAGGTGTCTGGGAGTGGAGGAGGAGCACCATAGTCAGACATTGGTGGAGGAGGTGGAGGAGGTGGCGCTGAGGTGTCTGGGAGTGGTGGAGGTGGTGGAGCATCTGACGAAGGTAGTGGAGGAGGAGCACCATATTCAGGCATTGGTGGAGGAGGAGGAGGAGCATCCGATGATAGAAGTGGTGGTGGGACGCCATACTCAGCCATTGGAGGTGGAAGAGGAGCTGCGGTCTCTGGGAATGGTGGAGGTGGAGGAGGAGCCTGAAATTCCTCTGTTGGGACAGCAGGAACGATTGGTGCAAATCCTTGCGGGATTGGTGGAGGTGGTGGACTGAATTGCCCTTGTGGAACTGGTGATGATGCAGCTGGTGTGGCAAACTCTTGACTATCTTCACTGGCATATCCCCCATTTGGAGAGGACTCAACTGGAGCCTGGGGGATCGGAGGAGCCTGCGAATATGAAGTGTCAAATTGAGGTACCGGAGGAATATCACTTGGTGCGGAAACTGGAGTGACCTCTTCTTGGAAAGATGGAACAGGTGCAATCACCTGCTGTGATGGTTGAGGGAAGCTTTGCTCTTGAATCTGTGGGATTGGAGCAGCAATTGGAACCGGTGGTGCACTAACCTCGTTTGTAGATGAGATCTCTGCCTTACTCGTTGACACAGATGGAATAGGTGGAGCAATTGGAACAGGTGCAGACTTTGGTGTCTCCTTTGGAGTTGAGATATCCGTACTGGACTCTGTTCTAGATGGACCCATACCTGAGAAAAGCAAACCAGCCAAATGAGCAGCACCCTGGCGAGTTGGTAATTTCTCATCATCAGAATCGTTCTTGTCATCATCATCGGACCATCCATCATCGTCATCATCGATGCCACGTTGAGCCTTTCTTTGAGCCTCAATCTTGGACTTGTCAAATGTGGAACTTGATTGAGAAGCGGACTTTGCAAAGAATTGTGGCTTACCAAATGGATTGTTGGATGAGTTACCAGAAGCAGGAGCAGAACTTGGAGTTGATCCGTTAGTCTTGGCAAATGGATTCGTATCATGATGAGTAACTGGTTGAACAGGCTTACTCTCTTCAACCTTAGCTGGGGTTGGCTTCACTGGTTGTGGAGCAACTGTCTTCACAGCTGGTGGCTTCTCATCATCGTTATCGCTGTCCTCATTCTCAGCATCCTCCAACTGCTTACGAAGTTGGGCCAGTCTAGCATCCTTCTCAGCCTTCTTCTTCAACTTCAAGGCTGCGAGCTGTTCACGAAGTTTCTTTTCATCTTCATCCTCACTATCATCATCTTGAGCTTCAACTTCTGGTTGTTTAGTCAAAGTCGCAGTTCTCGCAGGTGGTGGTGGTGGTGGAGGAGGAGGTGGAGTTGTCTTAGTAGGAACTTCCTCCTTGTGAACCTCTTTAACCTCTTTAACCTCTTGTAGCGGAGTTGGAGTAGAAACAACTGGCTCCGGTGTAGCGACTGGTTGTGGTGAAGGAGAAGCGGTCTCTGGTTTAGAAGATCTATTTCTATGAATACCAAACTTAGCAAGCTTCTCACTCATTCTCTTCTTTGCCTGTTCCTTCAAATATGTGGCTCTATCAGTTGCACTGGTAATGGACTCCGATGATGGCTTAGAAGCCACTGGTGGTGGTGAAGGTTTGGATGATGCAGCTGGAGATTGGTACGTAGCGGCAGGTGATGGACTAACAGAAGACGGAGCAGCCTGATAATATCCCTGTGATGCAACTTCTTTTGGTCTGGAGCTGGACATTCTGATCTCCTTGACAAGTTCAGCAACCTCTGGAGAGACATCAACACCCAATTCAAACTTTCTATAAGCAGCAGCATCATCACTTTGGTTCAAAGTGCTTTGACCACCTGAAGACAACTCCTTGATACTAGACTCAATATCATATATGATCTGTTGATTCTCCTCATTGGTTTTCTTGATAGCAGAGACAGCCTCAGTGAACTTTCTTTGTTGTTCTTCAATGTCAGCGGTCGGGTCTTCAACGTGCTTACCAGTCAAAGCAGCCATTCTCTGAGCCAACAAAGACTTAGATTTGGCTTTTCTCTTAT
This sequence comes from Williopsis galapagoensis, assembly GCA_030565205.1. Taxonomy (NCBI): domain Eukaryota; kingdom Fungi; phylum Ascomycota; class Saccharomycetes; order Phaffomycetales; family Wickerhamomycetaceae; genus Williopsis; species Williopsis galapagoensis. The sequence continues at coordinate 27,971 of JAJMBA010000082.1, forward strand.
CAGCCTCAGTAACCTCACCATTTGGACCAGTACCGGCAATGGAGGATGGATTCTGGATCTTGTAAAGCTCAATACTAGCTTCGGAAATCTCATTGTTCGTTCTGGAAATCTCACGGATCAAATCTGGAACTTTGGCGGTCAAATTGTTCAATCTATCCTTGAGGACCAGGCGATCATTTGAGTTGTTTTGCTTAGGCAAGCTTCTGATTTTGCTCTTCAAATCCTCAATGGCACGAGCATCAGCTGTGCTTGGAGCCGGTTGTGATGAGATTTGTGATTCCAAGAGAATCAATTCAGACTTCTTCTGCTCAATCTTGGCTTGGATGAGTTCCAGATCTGAGCTTGAAGATTCAACAGGATCACTTCTTCTATTCTTAGAGCTCTTAGTCTCATCATCATTGTTCTTGAAAGTTGATGAACCGAATGGCTTCTTGGAGAAAGCAGGGGTTGACAATTTCATCTTCTCCTTAACATCGTTCAACGTCTTTGTACTGTTTGGAATCAATGACTCTGGTAATCTGTTTGGCAGATCGTTACCATTCAGCTTCTTGTAGATCAGCCACATACCAAGGGAGAAAGTCTCCCTATCCAAAGTTGGCTTATCGTTAACATTAACCAAGTTCCAAACCTTTTCCAATTCAGAACGGTTCAAACCGGATTTTCTGAAGATCTCAGCACATGTAGCACCGTCCAATTGACCATTTCTGTTCTTATCATACTGATCAAAGATCTTACTGAAAAGTTGTTTCTCCTGTGGCTTGATGAACTCTTGGTTTTGATATTGTCCTTGTTGTTGAATGTTCTGGAACCCAGTTTGTTGCGGTTGTAACAGACTTGTCTGGAAGAACTGGTTGTTACCAACACCCGTCTTTTGAGCAGTCAATGGTTGAGTGACAAACCCAGTAGCTTGTGATTGCAACGGTTGGAATCCAGTAGACTGAGGTTGTAATGGTTGATAACCAGTTGATTGTGGCTGTAATGGCTGGTACCCAGTGGTTTGAGGTTGCAACGGTTGATACCCGGTAGTCTGAGGTTGCAATGGTTGATAACCTGTAGACTGTGGTTGTAATGGTTGGAACCCTTGCTGTTGTTGAGAGAACTGGTACCCAGTTGACTGTGGTTGTAATGGCTGAGGACCGCCAAACGAAATCTGTGGCATACCAGTTGGTTGGCTCGTCAATGGTTGTTGTTGACCAACCTGGATTCCACTGAGTGACATCAAATTGTCAAATGGAGTCTTTGCTGGAGCTGGTTCATTGTCATCTGGGACACTGAAGTTAATTGCATCGACAAACCCTTCGACTTCCTTCTGAATACGAGTCTCCAATTGATATGGAACCTGTTGGCCACTGAGGGTTGAATTGACCAAGTGTAAAGACAAAGCGAATTCTGGGAACAATAACTGACCTGACTTGTTCAAATCTGACAATTCCCAAATCTTGGCCAACTGTTGTGGTTGCAATCCAGATCTGAGTAACACCTCTCTGGCGGCATCAGCACCGATAGAGTTGGAACCTTTTGGAACAGCGGTACGGAAGAGCTGCTCATACTTCTGTTGATCAGCAGCATTGAGGAAGGACAATCTGATATTTGGAATCTTCAACTCATCATTCTTCTGGAACCTGGACGCAGCACTTTGGAACCCGGTCTGTTGAGGTTGTAATGGCTGTTGAGGTTGTTGATACCCAGTTTGTTGTGGAACAAATTGACCTTGGGCGGCATAACCAGTCTGCTGTGGTTGGATATATCCAGTTTGCTGAGGATACAATGGCTGTGGCTGACCAAATGATGTTTGAGGGAACTGTTGCTGTTGCTGTTGCTGAGGCATAGCGCCAAATGAGGTTTGAGGTTGTTGTTGTTGTTGGAACTGGCCTTGGTAGCCTGTCTGTTGAGGCGCAAGCTGGCCATAGCCTGTCTGCTGAGGATACAGCGGCTGCTGTTGACCAGTCTTTTGTGGATAGAGTCCTTGACCCTGACCCTGGCCGTACTGGTTAAACATGCTGTGGGATCTCTTAGCGACGACAGGGATGTCCGGGAGGCTGTTGTGTGGTATAGAGAGTGTTGAGTAGTGGTGAGTGGTGGAGCTGGCCGTTTCGTTTCGTTTCGCGCCGGCCAGGCACCGCTGCGAGCTGGCAGTGTTCTACAGGTACAAGGAAGGGGAGGGTCATGGTATTAAGAGGCATAGGGGGATATATGATACGAATAGAACACTTGGAACTATAGAAATCCCCTTGGGAAAGGCTGTGACAAAATATGGAACCGACGTCGTCATTTAAGCAACTAGGAGACCTTAAAGTAAAACCTGGACTGATATATTAAAAGCGATAAGTCCATGCCTTGAAAACTGATCCTCACTCTGCAAATGTGATCGACCATAACAACAGAAACTTCACAGATAGTTTGAAGTCGCTCCATATGTAACTAACAGCAGCTTATATCTGATGACTTCGATCTCATATGACCCATAACTATGGTGATACTGGGTCAGAAATGATATCAAGGTCCACATCGGGTATCTTCCTCTCCAACTCTTTTGAAATTGATATCCCCTTCTCTTTCGCTAGTCTTAGTAGGTCCCGATGTTCTTTGAATAGCCTCCTCATATGGTCATTTGTCTTTGACAAAACCAACACCTCTGACCGTGCATCCTTTTCACTGAGCTCGGGTACGCACTCAGCAAGCTTTTCAAACGCTTCTCTGATAGCCTGCCGCCTCTTATGCTCACTCTCTATATGATGTTTCTTCCTCTGGTCGTCTGTGAGAAAAGTGGACCTCTTCCTCGTCTTCGGTTTAGCCTTGGTCTTGTCTGAAGACTCGACTATGGTGGGGTCTGGAGTGCCCAAGGATGAGGCTGGGGTGATAGGTATCAATGGTGTGTGGGGCGTGCCATATTGGACCGGGGTGAGTTCTTGTTGTATGAATGGCTGTCCCTGTTGAGTGCTAGACATAATCAGTATAGCAGAATCCACTTGGTATTATATGTAGCGTAACACAATAGGAGTGGGAGTTATCCTAATGATTCGATATTGGCATGTGATATATAAAGCTGCTGATGTAATTTTTGGGGCTTCTGAAAATTAAAAGTTCTCAACGATGGTAGAAGATCAGATGATGTGACTTCGATCCAGTAAAACATATTTGTGTCCTGGGTGACAAATTCACAAGAGTTCCAATCACGCGCACTCACATGTTAACTCTTCTTGTGTCTTATGGGTAGTTTGTATAAAAAGTTTGATTATTTTGGAGTTCACGCTGTGTGGAGTGACCATTGTGAGGAAACAATGAAACACGAGTGTTTCAAAAATGGTGAGGTAATTGCCCTGAGACTTGATTTCATACTGTAAGGTTATGCAGAGAACTTCATTAAGCAATTTTGATGAAAGATGGTGTTGCCTTTGCCGTGATAGTTGTTGTTGTTGAGATGATGCCTTTCCTTGTACTATAGGCATTCAGAGTCTTGATACTGTATATTTCGAAATGAAAAGTTTTTCTGAAATATATATGACGCAAGGTCCCTGGAAGGGATCACTTGACCAGCGTAAGTGAATGGTTTAATATTCACCTCAAGATGGGTTGAGAGAATGATATTCAACTCTCCAATGAGTCGACACGCAGACAAACACTATGCCCTAAGATATGGTCTTTAATCATCTATATTGATCATTGAGATACTGGATACTGGTTCTCAGTGCTGCCACCATCTACTATTGGAGAGGATGATGGACCGCCTTGATTCTTGAAAGCCAGGGAATCAAGAAGAGGTATTTTGAGGCACTAACACAGGGTTACAATCTTATAGAAAATAATCTAAAAGTTTACTATCTTATATTGATGGCTACATCTACCTGTTATATAGGTATACTAGTACATGGATGAAGAAGATGTTGTGATAGAAAGTTGAAAAAAATATTATCGAATCATCTCTTCTTATGAATAAAGAAGAGTCCGCTATCCAATCCAGTCAAGATAGTAAGATGTCTTGTTATCGTTGAAGTCATTGGCACCTAGAACTTCTTTGTGCCACATGGATTCACCGATATCATTATCTGCTCCACCCACACTTTCGTTATTACCGTACAAATCAGCCAAGCCCTAATATTAATCCTCACCATCACCCTCTTCTTCTTTAGCATCATATAAACACATTCCACCCATAATCCTAATCATCGCCAAATAAAACATCTAAACCATATGGTGCATCCTCATCCTCTTCATTATCCTCCTCCTCCGGATCTTCCAATGGATGGTATCTGTATGGCTCCACCCATGACATTGCCTGTGTTGTCATCTCAACGGCTTGAAGGTCAGAATGAGATCTGACGAGATCTGCCACTTTCAAGTCATAATCTCCTGACAAAGTTATACAATGAGGTTGTATCCAGATCCAGTTGACCTGTTTCAAATTACTTGCCCTCTTTATTTGTTCCACCACTAATTGAAACTCTTCCTCATGACCGATTGAAACTGTGAGCTTCTCAAGGTTAGGATTGATGAGTTCCGGCACATGTCTGAGAATCAAGGCATTTTGGAGAATTGTGAGTTCCTTGCAGTTTACAGATCTTAAGAGGTCAAAGTCCTCAGCTGTACGATCCATGAAAAAATTCTCACGAATAGTATGATAAAGGAAAGATAGTGTCAATGAACCAATATTTCTCAAGTTACTGTTTTTCACTCTAGGGAATCTATTGATCATGGTAATTTTAACATCTTTAAAGCCTTCTATGTTTAGACCACGGACCATTGGACAATCATTGTCAACTACTCCATCCTCAAAAGTCCCAACAGCTCGACCAAAATATTCATCGATGATCGGACAGATCGTTAGTTCCATGGATGAAGTATTTCTATACTTCCAAGAAGCGGAAAATTTAACATCATTGATTTCGTGCAGACCTCTAACTTGACAAGTCTCAAGACCATTGAATGAATATGGCCCAACTAGAGAAAGACTTGTGAATGGGATAAAAAGACGGGACCTACCCTTTCTGACTTTCGGACCATCAAGGTCTTGCACGTAATAGTACTCGGGTGCATCATTGCTGTATGCTTTCAATACGGGACAAGGTCGGTCAAGTCTGTGGCCCTTCTTACAATCATAGTGATAATTCTTCATGTATCTGGTGAAATCTGCAACATGCTTCATAGGGTCCATTCTGACGAGTCCGTGGTCCATACAAAGGCCTTTGAAGTCACGTCCGGTTTGGACTTCGAGAGTACGCCCCCTGTCTATGGTGCTGATATTGAAAAATTCATCAGCATGGATTATCAACTGTCTCAACGTGGATAATGTATCTGGAGATAACCTTTCTAAATATTTTAGATCACAGTGGTCCAACCTCAATGTGTCAAGGTAAGGTCTATCGATGGTATATCTGTCGAGGGTACTAGAGATAATTGAGCCAATTAGCTTCACCCTGTAGTTGGGGGTGATAGATAACCTACCAGAATCACAAGTTGATCCCAAGATAGAAAGTGATCCAGTTTTGGAGTGACCTGTGACGAAAAAGTTAGCACCGAGAGTAACTATCCAGTGGACAGCATTCTGGAATACGATATCTTGCATACTGACACACGACTTCTCGTTCCCATATCTCCCCACTCTTAGAGGCTCATCTTGTACAAAGTAGCATCTGTTTAACTTTGATCTTGATATATTAGCGAAATGATTTCTGACATTGACTTCTACTAAAGCTGAAACTTCATGTTTTAGCTGAGCAGGATGATCTGATTTCCCTGCCAGAAAGTTATCATGATGTGATTGCAAGAGTTTATCTCCCCATAATTGCCAGGTTATGATGCTCGACTTGGCCCTGTGTAAAGCTTTTCTTGATGGCATGAGGTCATAAGATGTGATTTCAATCCAGTAAGTCATACATGTTTCATCTGTAATATAAAAATAAGGTATCCAATCATTTACTTGTAAATGCTTGAGCCTTTCGTGTCCGATGGGCACCTTGTTCAAATGGTTGATAATTTTTGACTCCACCTCATGAGGAGTGATTACAGTCATAAAAGGATGAAAAGCGGGAATTTCAAAAAGCGTGAGATAATTTTCTTTCAACAGAATGGCATGTTTTAGGATGGTGAAAATCACCTCATTAGGTAACTTCGATAAAAGTTTATGTTGCTGTGAATGATTCATCTTCTGTACCGAATATTGTGATATTTGAGTGAGTCTGTGGCTTGTTTCACGATATTAGCAGCTGGATTGATTGAATATTTGTGAGACGGGGAATTCTACCCCTTTATAGTAGCAATGTGGGAGCTTCTGTATTTCATTGAGATGTTTGTGTTTTCGACTTGTCTCAGTGAAATTGAGTTGTCATCGAGCAATGAGCAATGAGATGTCATCGAGCAAACTTTTCAGGAGTCTTTGGTTTTATCAGGCTTCAGTATACAATGGCAAAGAATTAAAACCATTGATTGTTGTAGCTGGATATATCATATATATATATATATATATCCTCTGCGAGTACTAAGGCTAGGAAGTGGTGTGTGATGTGTGGTTATGGAGGCTACTACAACCGTGACAGGTAATATGTACCTAGTACGGCCGCGGCTCACTATCGGCAAATCGAATCAGGACTTATAGCCGGCAGACCGTTTCCCCAGTTAGATTCGGAGATAAACTCTAAATCGCTTTTGTGCTTCATCTTCTTTTCACCACTTCAAGAGGCCAATGAGTTGTAGCTTGACAAAGATGCCACAAAACCGGTTGCATGTCCAGCATCCGGGCCGTAGCTCAAAATATTGATCCATATAACTGCATTACATGATTCAAGACACCACACTCCACACTGTTTTTGGATCATATATCTCGAACCCAAGTATTGCAAACGGCATACTCTGTGAGTACAGATTTTCTCTTTTTAATTCGAATTCTAACTTCTTGATACTAACAGTTGAGGGTAGGCTACATTATTCATTGCTGCTAATACCAATTTTCACACATATTACAATTTGGCTGTCTTCTACTGCTTTTGTTCAGATTCACACAGAGGTTGTCTCTATCGATTAAACTTCGTACATTTATACGATCATCAATGTCCCAAAAACAAAGAAATGGTGTCGGTCCTTTCGGAGTGAAGGTTGTCCAGAAAGAAGCGTTGATTGTCATAAATGATCGTAAGATCAGAAAGAAAGAGAATTTGATCAAGAGGTCAAAACTGAGAAAGGCAAAAATCAATAGGTCACTCACCAAGCTTGAGATTGCTCGTTCAAAGCTAATAGATCTGAACCAATATCTGCTTGATCTGATATCAAGACTTTTGGCCATTGGTCCAATAAAACCAAGTACTTCAGACATACTTAACAGAACGTTGTCCGAGTCAAGCAATGCTACCAAGTCGATTGAGTTTTTGTCAGGACCACAGTCCCGTGTTACTGTTATGTGAGACATTACGTAAGGAGAAG